>JAZAVI010000125.1:0-17500 GCA_036326025.1 Chrosomus eos
CTTGCTCAATGCTCATCACAGCAACATTTTATGTGATGGGAATAGATCTAAATACTTTAAAAACATCTCATGATTTGTTAATCTCGATAGCTGCAAAAGTTAAAACGTATATAACAGCTGTAGTGAAAGTATTCGAGAGAGTTTCACATGTCATATTTCATATGCAAGCATGTCAGCCAATCACAGCAGTGGCCGGTTCTCACAGCAGACACGCCCCTTCAAACAGAGTGTTCAAATCAGAGACTAAAATCAGGCTAGGAAAAATGTCTTTTATTTCTAAATTATGACTATTTTTGATCTAAAAAACATACTAACAGTATAAGGGCAACCCAGGAAACATTATAAAATAATAAAAAAAACCATTATAGGGCACCTTTAATATGCCTGACGTGAGCCTTTATTTAGTTCTTGAAGCAAATTGATTTGTTCCATGAAATGTTGTGTTTGGCATTTTGTTGTATGTGCAGGTTTACATACACATGAATAATAAACTGTTAAACTGCAAGTGGATTTCATTTAGTTATTGAATACAAATCAAACCAAGGGTGAGATAAGATAAGATAAGATAAGATAAGATAAGATAAGATAAGATAAGATAAGATAAGATAAGATAAGATAAGATAAGATAAGATAAGATAAGATAAGATAAGATAAGATAAAGAAAAACCTTTATTTTCCCACAATGGGGAAATTACGGTTTGGAACAGTAGAGACAGGACAGAGGTAGATAAATGTACAATTAGAAGGTCAACGCACATAAGTCAGGTATAGCACATTATATGGGAGATGTGATATAAACATAAATATAAATATAAAAATTAAAAAATAAATAAAATAGTCCAAAGTCAACAGTGTTCGTTGTACAGTCTGACTGCTGCTGGTAGGAAAGATCTGCGGTATCTCTCCCTCACACAGCGGGGATGGCGCAGCCTGTCACTGAAGCTACTCTCCAGGGCTGACAGAGTATAGTGCAGTGGGTGTGACTCATGGGTCAGCATAGGTGTCAATTTAGCAAGGACCCTTCTGTCTCCTACCTCCCTCACTGAGTCCAGAGGACAGCCCAGGACAGAGCTGGATTTCTTGATTACCTTATCCAACTTTTTTATGTCCCTCTCAGTAATGCTGCTGCTCCAGCAAGCCACAGCATAAAATATGGCTGAAGCCACCACAGAGTCATAAAAAGTCTTAAGGAGAGGCCCTGTCACTCCAAGGGGCCTCAGCCTCCTCAGGAAGTACAGTCTGCTCTGACCCCTCTTGTACAGAGCATTAGTGTTATGAGTCCAATCCAGCTTGTTATTTAAGTGAACACCCAGGTACTTATAAGTGTCCACTCTCTCAATATCCCTTCCCTTCCCTTCCCTTCCCTTGGAGATCAATAAAGCAATACAGTGCTAATATTTGAATGGGCCCTGGGCCACTTTGAACTGTAAAATGTTGGGCCCCGACATCAAAAAGGTTAAGAACCCCTGTTGTAAAATATTATATTGCCAACTTAAAGATACTCTATGTAACAATTAGCGGCCTCTAGTGGTGATGTTTCAGATTGCAACCAATTTTTATAAGAGCGCTCGTGCTCGAACTCATAGACAATACCGTCTATTACGCAAATATCTCGGCGAATACTAGGCGGATTCGGGGAGCACTCGTTGGGACCATCTAGTCGAGCTGAAAAAAAAAACATATAAGTTCCATAGTTTTTAACTATTAACCATATAAGTAAACCATCGGGCACACTGCAAAATTGCGGATGCCGGTGACGTCACAATCTCAGAAGAAAATCGCTCGTATCTCTGTAACGCAAAGACCCAGAGAGCTCAAATTCGGGGGAGGAGGCCCCGATTTCGAACGGCTATAACTCGGGGAGCCGGGCGAGTTGGACCTCGGGGGTGGGCTCGTTCGAAAGGCCTCGTCCAGCACTACGAACAATTAGAGTCTTGGGATTGGGAATATTGATCAAAGATTGACAGAGATATAAGCGGGAAAACGTACGCCTTTAACCGGACGTTGACTAAGGAGAGAGGCTCGGGAGCGCGCATGCACGTCACATCCGTTGGATTTCGCGGTAAATCCGACCCGGAGACTTTACATATAAATAAGAATATTGGCCTTCAGAGGTAATAGCAAAACTCGACAAGTGGATCATTGTAATGTGTGATTACAACCCCTTCACACACAGGCAATTAAAAAAGGATTCATTTTAGTAGAAAAGATACATTTGGCACCTTTAATTGAACTCCTTGAGTAAAGCTCTGACTGCATTTCTTTATATTTGAGTCCAAGCTCAAACATGAAACACTTAATTATTAACATACGGAGCAGAAGCACTGTCATCGGGACATTAACCAGGACTTGTTTGCCTGAGCTCACAACAGGTTTTGCATGGGAATGCAAATATCTTTGCGAGGGAACGCAAAGTTTCTCAGGGGAACACACACACACAAAAAACAAAAAATCTCCCATCCCAAATTGTTTCCATCACCACGTCCCTTTAGGGGCTCGTTAGAAAACTGGAGCGCGCTGACTCAAGACGCAAACTCTATTTCACATACGTACGTATTTCAACCCCTGTGTTTCAGTGTTCTTTGTCAGGTCTTGTCCTACATGGATGAATGTTTGGTCTTTCTCATGCTGTTTCCCTGTTTGTTAGTTATTAAACTATTTTGCATTTGGATCCAGCTCTCCCTCTGTTTCTTTAGTTCACCCTGCGTTACACAGTCGGTCAGTGCTGATACTGACAGTCCTGATGTTCTAAAACTGTCTGCATAAGTGTTTTTGGGCTGTCACCACACGTTGACCATAGAGGAAGGAGGAGAGTTGGGTGAAGGAGGGACAATTCAAGTTCAACAAAACTGGAGATCATCTATAATGACTGGACAGTGGATTGTGTTTGTGTGTGAAGAATGCGTTGTGTAGTCATGGGCTAAGAAAAAGCATTGCCAAATTATCCTGGCAAAAAAATTTAAAATTCTAGGAGTTTCCTGAAGCGGTGCTTCAATGTGAAATAAGATTGTGAAATAGTGGCCAGAAATCATGTCTTTCAATAAAATGTCTGCGCCCAGTGTAGTCAGCTTTTGTGAAGAAAAAGTAGATACTTTAGAGTGTGTAGCAGACGAGTAGACAAGCTGTGGGACAAACTATCACGTCAAACAATATTGTCTTTACGGTTGCTCTCTGTCTCATCCCCTCACATTAAACTGACCTGTCAATCATCTTGTCAAAGATAAAATCCTCCACATTTAATTTAATTTAATTTCCTACTCTACCGCATAGAAATGCAGAAGCATGCTGATATGCAGTCGCGGGTCTTTAATGCGGAGACTGTCCTCATATTAATGCATAATAATGCATTAAAAAAGTGAATAGCCAGAATAATCTTTATACAAGTTCACATTGTTGCAACATGAAATATAACATACATATTTTTTATCAGCTTAAATTGATTATTAGTCACTCAACCCCCTTAAGCCTCTCTACATCCGCCATGTGTGTATAGTTATTTAAACACTTTATTCAAAAATGTCATTGCACAAGAGAAAACTAAAGCTTATACAAAAGAGTGGTAATCAATTTGATTTGAGCTTAACCTGTACTAAAGCAAGATTTAATGTTGTGAAATAAATATAACTTACCAGCAATATGCCACATGTAGCACAAAATAAACAGATGATCCATCTTCAAATAACAGTGGTTGATATATGTGAACACTTGTGTGACAGACAGATTGTGAACTGACACAATGGTGTTAAACTGTGATATTAATATATAGTGTTGCATGTGTTTCCTACTCCACCGGATTTGAACACCACCCACATGTGTGAGCTACTCTTGCATGTGGTGTTCTTTCTCCTTTTAAGACTTGTTATTATAGTCCTCTGGCCAAGACCCAAAATTTCACGTATTGGTACTATCTGGGTGGGCAAATTCTAGTTGCGAATTTTTACATTCTATGCACCCCTAGATAATGTTTTGCCATGATAACCCTTGCCAACTGGCAGCTTAGTAGTGGTTATGACTGCTTGAAGTGACAGACCCCTGTCAGCGGAAAAAATAGTAAAAGTACCTTCCATGGAAATGTGATGCGATCTGGGAAAACCCACCACATGGTGAAATGTGACATATTACAGGTTTTGAGACCATACTAAAGCTGGGTTCAAGCCTTTTTCAAATCTGTTTTTATTTATTTTATCGTTTGTCTGTAACAAAGGTTGTGGTTATCTTAAGTCGGCTGATCGCTATAATTTTCAGAAACGGAATTTTGAGAAAAATAGGTTTAATTAACTGTCACGTCCTGCTAGCGGGACGACTGGTGCTCTTTTTTATTGCCTTTTTTCATATCACATATTTTAGTAATCATCATAGATTAGTTTTCATTCGAAAGCTTAGGATCTCAAAATTCATCCTGTGAAAACCGTTTTGAAATTGGACGATTGAGAGGCGAGCAAGATCTTTTAAGCGAGCAGCTACTTCAGACTCTGTTGTTCTCTTGTGCTCTGCTCCGCATCACACCACACGATAACGTTGGATAAAAATAAATAGAAACTTGCGTGCCATTGTAGTTTACACAGGACTGGCGGGACCTTTATTCTCTTATGTGGTTTATTTTGATAGGTGAAACTGTCTTTGTAGTGTTAAGAGAGGGAGAGCTAAATGGGTGATTTTGTTTGTTTCCCAAGATATATTCAGAGATGATAAACAAGATGTTATAGAATAATAATTTATTGAAAACCCAATTTTGACAAAAAACTGACATTCGATCTATTTTTAGACCTTACTGAAAACGTACCAGCGCGACATCCGACTGGTTTTCCCAAATCGCATCACAAATAATCTGGTTCATCCAGTTGATCATTTATCAAGTGGTTCATTCATCACGAAATAAGTAGGTTCTAAATTAGTGAAATAATGAGATAAAGCCAATAATTCCAAAATACATGGCTAAATTTGGGAGTATTAGCATGTCAAACCGCAATACCACAATATCATGAAAGAGCATTGAGACAATGATTGATGAGCAAGTCAAAGATTAGAACAACCACAATGTTTTATGTATGGTGAAAACAAAGGTCATTACAAAATCATCACAAAATTTCAATAAAGTAATAGTCATTATTGTCTTCGGTATCAGACTCTGACAGCACTGGAGTGGGCTCATCCTCACAAGGTTGATTAGTACAGGTTTGCAACTTGCACAGGTTGGTGCACCTCAGTCTTGTCAGCTGCCCTTCTTCATCTGTGTTCCAACCATGCTCCTCGGGACTCGGCACAGCTGGGATGGTTTGCAGAGACCGCCTCCAGATAGCAGCCTGGTAGTTGGCTCGGATGGCGTGCATGAGGAGGCAATCTTCACATGGAGGAAGCTGGCTGGATTCAACCTCTCCTCGCCTGACACAGAATAGCTGGTAGCGAAGAGCGTTGACCTCTGCAGTGCTGGTTGATGGCACATACATCTTACAGGTGGTTGCCTGCAGCTTCTTGAACAGCTCATCAGATACAGCCCATGACCGACCGAGCTCCAGGAAGGCTTCTCGACAATCTTCCTGTGATTTGATCTGTTTCAGGGCACCCACTTTGCCACGTCCCGCAAATGCACTGACAGTGTCGCAGCCAATGAAGGCATGCATGCCGAGCAGGGCATCTGCGGAACTGCTGCCGAGAGACTGGCGCAATTTGGATATGTCAATGTACCTCATTCTGTTCTGGGTGCCGCTCTTCTGGAACAGTGGGCATGGGATATCTCCGCTGAAGGCCACACCCAGAACCAGAACATCATTGTCGTCAGCTGTGATGATCACCGCTTTGTAGCCTGACTCTGCTGCATGAAGAGCATGCAAAAGCATGCGCGTATCCGCTTCCTCCTGTGATGATTTCAGCTCTGTTGCCTCTTCCCAGTGGTCTTTATCCAGCTTGAAGCAGTCTTCGCCACATGTGACGTACAGAGTCTTGTCTTGTCTGATGGATCTTGTGGCCTGACACAATGTTCTTGAACTGAATTCCTGTGTCTGTGCCTCTCTTAGCCCTCTCAGCATTTTTGATTGACATGTCCTTGTACACATCAAAGATGACATCTATACGCTGGCTCTACCCCCCTTCGTGCAGCACCTTGTCCAGAGCTGTGACAGCCAACTGCGCAAAGGTCTTGTCTTGGCCCTTCAGTTTCTGTAACAGGCTAATTCCATCAATGACGGTTGTTGATGGCTCTGGGATTTCCTCAGCAGGGGACATGCTCTTCTCCAACTCTCTGGCCAAAGCTGCCTTGTTTGTCTTGCGTAGAGACCCATCCCCGTTAGCTAGGGCCCAAGGCAGAGGTCCCAGAGGATGAGCCAAGACGTCTCTCATGTGTAGTTGTTGGCTCTGTGCCACCAAGATCATGTGACCAAAGAGGTTTCTGTCGGCCTTCAAGACTACCTGCTTGGTTTGCTGCTGGCTGCATCGTCGCTTCTTGATCTCTGAGAATGTTTTCAGCTTTTTCTTGGTCATCGTGTCGTAGAAATGTGTCACTCTTGTTTTCAGATGTTCTGTCTTGAAATTTTGGTAAGCCTCTTCTCCAATCTTCTTGGCCTCAAGTAGGTCATGTGCCACATCAGGTGGGGCTACAGTTGCAGTTGACAGACTGACAAACTCTTCTTGTTCTGGACTGAATGGATTCTGCCAGCAATTTTCCAGAAGATCAACGATGGACTGGACATCTGCCTCATCTCTTCTGATCCTGGGCGGCTGTAGGTCTGGATGATTCAGCTGAGAATCACCCCGACTGACCATCTCTCTCAGCTTTCTTAGGTATGCGCTGCGGTACTCTGCTGTCAGGTAGTACTTCGAGACAGCTCCGGGCTTGAGGCTGAAGCCCTTTGTTCCTCCTGCTGTCTGCGTGTCCTTGTTGACGGTCTCCTCAATGGTCTGGTCGACTGGTATACGCCCGAAGGGGTTTCTGTAGCCAATCTGGACAGAGAAGCCTCCTCGTGAGAAGTGTTCATGGACATCTGGGTGGTCAACAGGCAGTTGCTTCATCGTGGCATAGTAGTAGGGCAGGAAGCGGGCGTAGTTGAGCTTGTCATAAGCGAAACACCAGGGAATCATTTATTGGATGCATGCAAGATGCAGCACGATGGAACAGTTGCATGGTGCGGGCGCATGCTGCATTATCAAGAAGCTTGGTGAATGCCTCCTGCCTGATATCGTCGCTGAAGCTGACAATGCTCTCCAGGGCTTCCTCCAGCTGAGGGAGCTGTGTAGGGTGTTTGACCTCTAGCCAAGGTAGGAATCCTCTCCAGGCAAGGCGCATATGTGACCCGTTACAGAAACCAGGGGCGCAAGTCGGCAGCACAACTTGCGAGAAAAATGAGAAACAAGCGTTTTTTTTCCAAAATTTGTGATTTCCGCTTTTTTGCAGAATCTGTTAGTTGAAATCACGAAGAAGCCTCTCCGTGTTTGAGATAGCAGTATTGGTATATTTAAAAGCTTATATTTGAGGTTGAAATCGGCTTGTTTTCGTAGATTCTAGCACGCAGTAGGGGCGTGGTGTGTTATTGTCTGTGTGTATTTCCATACTGAATATGGCGCTTTTGTCCCCGCCCTCCAAGTGAACCGCATGGCTACTTATTATGCTGTGCTCTGGTCGGCTCAATTCAATTCAATGAAGATGGACGCCGCAAAGGTTGTCGTAGACGAGCTGAACCGTGGCAGTTACCGGTACACTGAAAATGTTTTCGCCGCACTTTGTGGGCTCGGGAAACTGAAATCCGCGCACGCGCGCCCTCGGTGCTTGAATACGGCGGCTCGGCTCGCTGACAACGGTAGCTGGCTGTTTCATATGAGACATCCCGATTGCTTTGAATGGGGAACGTTTTGTGAACAGGGAACATGAAGGCCTGCCGTGCGCGTTTCTGAAACGTAAGTTAAGCTTCATTTTGCGTTATATGTATGGCATATTAGGCTTTGTGTGTTGTTGCTGGTTTTGCGTTATGTATGGCATAACGTTATTGGTCTTTGTGTGTTGTTGCTGGTTTTGCGTTATATGTATGGCATATTGGTCTTTGTGTGTTGTTGCTGGTATACGTTGCAAATAGAGGGGCAGCACAATTGTTTTTCGCCTAGAGCGGCAGAAGTGCATTTGCCGGTCCTGGGGGTGAGTTTCCATAAACATTAAAGTTTTTTGTTTTGTGTTCATTCTAAGAACACGTACACGCTATCTCATGTTTAGTCTGTTTAGACCTTCCCATACCTACTATTGTTATTAGCTAGCAGGAAAGAAAAAAAAAGCTGTAAAGCACATTGGGGGAGCTTTACAGGGGTATGGCTTATCTATATGAGATGTAAATGAGCGCTATTGTCACTCCCAGCGCCAGAGAGAGGTGAGAACTGCAGATCTTTAGAGGCAGTTTTCTCCGCTTTTAGTTTTTCTGAGTGCCTACCTTCAAATGGCCACAACTTCTCAAAATATTATCAGATTTCCATGTGTTACACATCGTTGGAAAGCATGGAGACTACACTTTCAGAATCTGTAAATAACTCAAAATGCCCCAGAACCGACTTGTGTCCCTAGTTTTCGTAACTGGTCACATATGTGCTTCGTAGACTATCTTGTGCAGCCGGACGCCTCTGTTATACTTTCTGCCCTCCATTACACCTGAGACCGATCCTTCAGCAATTACGCCAGATTCCACACACAGATCCCGCAGCCCTGCATCGTGGAATCGCTTCCCCAGAATGGAGAGCAGGTTGCAGATGGTGTGATGACAATGTTCTTGAACTTCTCATGCTTCCACACAATTTCTGCTGCCTTGGCATACAGTGCTTGGTCAAAGACTCAAACAATTGTCTTCAACTGCAGAGACTCCATTATGCCTAATGTCTGGTTGAGTACCTCGTAGACAGTTGATAGTTCTGTCGGAGGTGCATTGATGGTCGGCAGGTAACCCACAGTGTCTTGGACCACCTCAACCTGGTCACGGGTCTGGATGTTAAATCCAGTCCAGCTGCCCACAGTTTGAGCCTCGGGGGCATCCTAGCAAGCAGCCAGGCTATGTTCTTTGCCTTTGCCTCCTGGACCTGTGCACCATAGTCGGCGTCAGCAGATGCGGTCTTTGGTGGTCCAACTCTCTGGCCAGCATTGTAGATGGGTAGCATCTGATGTGTGGGGGTGATGCTTCTCCTCTTTGACTTCATGACTGCTGTTGCATGCCTCTCAGGTGCAGCCGGTACGATTGCTTTCGCCTGGATGGCTGTTACGTCCCTGTGGTCTTGTGCATATGTGTTCTCTTTTGGTTCTCTTTCTCTATACTGTCTATCACATTCTTAGGCTTGCGTCACCACTCGTCCGCTGTTGGCTGAGAGAAATGTCAATCATCATCTGCATCGTGACGTCATCTTTCCTCCCGCAGCCTATCAAGTTTACCACGAGAGTTTGTCTCTTCTTGTCGCTTTTATGTTTATTTTCTATTACAGACATTGTCCTGTTGTTTTTCGTTGTGTTCTGCGATGACGGCGTGTTTTGAGATTACCAAGTGTAATATGTTCTGCCATGACAGCGTGTTCTGAGATTACCAAGAGTAATGTGTTCTGCCATGTTGGCGTGTTTTGAGGTTACCAAGAGAAATTCGGACAGGTAATATGTCACGTGACATACACAAAGCAACACTTAGCAAACTCGATGTATACAAACACCAGGTAAGGAAGTGAACGCCACCCTTGTATGGTTTTGTTATTAGTTAGAACAGTTAGAGAGGGCGCTTTGCGCTGAAGATTCCTGTCTTTTCTTTTCTTTTGTTATTAGTTAGTTAAGAGGTTGGGATTAGATAATCGGAGTTTGTTTTGTTCTTTTCTTTCATTTGGCTTCACTATTTACGTCCTTATTCTCTTGGGTTATTTATTTTGAACTCTCAATCTGTATATTTTTGTTTATTTTTCTTTGTGTCCACAACAAGTATATTTATCTTCATTATTAGTATTATTGTTGATCTTTTGGCATTAATATTTTTCAAGTACAATAAACCGTACTTTATTTTTTCACAATACTTTGTTATTGTTATGGAAGCAGACGGACAACAAGGTAAGTAGTGATGATAAAGTTTAATTTAAACAGCAGAGTTTTCAGGATACTTCAACGCGCAGAAATGGGTGAGTAACAGAGTTCAGATATGGATAATTCTTGAGTGCAGTCTGTGAATGGATAATGGATATTTCCTTTGCAGGAACGTCGGGTGGAGATTTCCTGAGTGGAGAAGAGGCTGACAGGCTGACGGCACACACTCACGCACCACTTGGCTGGACTGAAAGGCTTACGGCTCACACACCACGGGAGAGATGATCTGGATAGACTGGGATCGGCACAGAGAACTGGTAAGTAAACACAGAGTAGATTGGTTAGTGACACTCGTAGAGAGAAACACTAAGAGTCCGCTTCGTATGAACGAGCCCGGACAATGAGAGGTGCGTGGTGTGTGCTTATGAAGCAGAGTGGCTAATGGGGTGCAGGTGTCTCTCGTCAAAACTCAGGTGACTGTGATCGTTGGGTGATTGTGGTGGAAGAACCTGGCCAATCCGTGACACTTATGTGTCGTCTCTTGCTGTTTTAATTAAACCACCTTCTGATCACGACCTCAATGTTGCCCCTTTAAAGTCTTTGGGCCCTATTTTAATGATCTGAAATGCAAGTGTCAAAGCACAAAGCTCAAGTAACTTTGTGGGCGGGTCCCGGCGCTGTTGCTATTTTCCCGGCGGGATAAATGACACTTGCGCCCAACGCAAGTTTAAAAGGGGTTGGTCTGAAGTAGCTTCATTATTCAAAGGTGTTGTTTGGGCGTAAGGTGAAATAAACCAATCAGAGCGTCATCCAACATACCCTTTAAGAGGTGCGCATGTTGCATGGCGGATTGTTATTATTATGACGCATTTACAAGGCGCGCTTCAGAATGGGTTCACAGCCGAGGAGATCGATGTTCTCGTCAGGGCCGTAAAAGAAAGAGAATTGACATTGGGGATGGGACAAACCCACCCAAATCAACAGATAAAAATATGAGAAAGTTCAACTTAACTGGTAAGTTAAAGAGTAAGGTTTTTAATGTACTTATATTATGGTAAAGGTGATTTTGCAGTCTTCAGATTTTTTTTTCTGGTTCTTGACGGACAAACTAATTTGTCAGATGTCCTTATATACATATGTGTCTTGACTCTATTGGGCAAACAGGTCTGATCCGTCATTACTACAATTTGCCTGAAAATTTTGGGTTAATGTGTAAGCTAGATTTATGCCTTTTTTTCACATCTTCATGGACACCACAATGATTTCCCTCGTGTGTTAATATATTTCCCTGTTATAATGTATGATTTGCAAAAATAAAAACTGCTGCATCTGTGTTGATAAGAGAATCAAAGTGTATGCGCGTTGTGCACCCGCTACATTATGGCCAAGCATGCACGCTTAAAATAGCTTTAGTTTTATTATATTTATAAAAGAAATATAGGCTGTACCGAGTCGTTCCGGAAAAAAGGCGAGCGGGTGGAGGCGTGCCATGTGGGCGGAGCTAATAATCACAATTTGAACTTGAGCGCTGTGTTTTTAGAACACCATGTCATGCGCGAGTTTTAGAACATTTGTGTGTGTCTACTCGTGGATTATGAAGACATGATTTGGTTTTACAATAAACAAACAGACACCTACAGTAGCCACCTAAACAAATGTATTTAAACAAACACACACCATACATGCTCCATAGATACATTAACTATACGTGATCATGTTGTTTAGCCTACTTGCTGTGCTTAAAGGGGTGGTTTACTGCTTTTTTTCTTTGCATGATTGTGTTTATGGGGTGCAATATAACATGTATTCGTGGTTTTTCTTTTTTAAAAAGTCTTATTTTTCATAAATTTCACCTTTATTGTAAGCCTCTTTCTCCTCTGTCATTTGAACGACCGGTTGACTTCCTGATTCTATGAAACCACTCCCTCAGAAACAGGCAGTGGGCTCAGATTGGTTAGTTTGGGCCGGTGTGTTGTGATTGGCTAAACTGCATAGCGCACGTTGTCCGGAACCGTCACGCCCCTTGCCTTTACGGGCGTGAGTTTCATGTGCTCCGGTTAATGTAAATAATGGTGTCGATACTGTCGTATCAGTTTGAGCCCGAATCAGACCCAGAAAGCGGCGATGAAGAGAGTCAAGCAGAACCTCCCCACACACGGCTGTTACAAAACGTTTCTGAATGGTACGTTTTTTAATTATTATTATTATTCTATTCTTCTATTATTACATAAGACGTTTGATACCCTGTTATACTTGAAAATGCTACTGCTGCTTGTTTTTATCTTGATTCAACATTTAGTACAAATGATTACATGAGTAATACAGTTTTTTAAAGTTATTGTTTTATCGATATAATGAACAACCGTTTAGCTATTAACAAAACTTAGTTTACTCTGTGTATCGTTTTCTTTAGGTGTACAAGGCTACTATAAACAAACACTGTTGACATTGATCACGTTCATGATAAAATCGAAAAATTACGTCATAAAGTAGCTATACATGGCAAATACATTTACGAAATCTATATGATTACAAATTAAGGTCCAAAATGTTTGTACGCGTTTGCCATAGAAACAAGGAAATAGCATAACCAAGTGACAATAAAGCCAGCGCTGGCATTTGTTTACGTCCTTGATAAAACGAAACCATTACGTCTAAAATTATACAAATACATTTAAAATTATTAAGTCTTACTTACAGGTTGTAGCCCAACAACTGCTGCTTCTGGTTTTAACGTTGGAACAGCTTCAGGTTTTAGTAACAGTTTCTTGTGGAATCCGGTATTGAATTGTTGGAGATTCAAGAAGCTGTCTTCAGTGAAATGTGCTGCACAAAGAGCTAAATTACGATTGTAATTGTCAGAAACATTATCAAACAAAAATTGTAGCCGTTGTTGATGAACTACAGCGTCCGTAGGAAGCCCGAACACAGAAGACCTGACAGCTGGATGAAAATAACACACTTTCGACGGCATGGCTAGCTCTCGCTTTTTAAAAGACTCTCTTTTAAAAGACTTTTGAAAAGATATCTCTGCTTACATTGAACTTTCAGCTCTGCAACTTTGCAGATAATGTTCATGCACCAACAGCAACATTACACACTATTTAAAATGAAAAAAGTGAAATCGCAATCAACCACCCCTTTAAGTTACATGCTGATAGACACACACAGATATTTGAAGCAGTTCTACTCACCGCCTGCGATTCCAACGCAAGACCGTTAACCTTTAGTTTTGGACTGTTCCATCCTTGAGAACTAAACGATTAGCAAATCCGGCTTCGAACTGGGCCTTGTTTATAAAAAAATCATCCTCGAAATGCATGGAACAAACAAGAACACTTTTACAACTGTTGATGTTCTGGAAAAACAAACTCCATCCACTGGTCCCTTAACGCTTGATTCTTTGGGAATCTGTGCAGTGGTGTCTTGCCTTGGCAACCAAAAACACACTTCTTTGGTGACATATTGCAGCGCAGCCAAGGAGGTAATCCATCAACCGGAAACTGAAGCCTCTCCGGGCGCCGCCATTGTAGCTATCTATCACCTGCTGTTAGCATTCCATTGACTCCCATTAATTTTGGCGTCACTTTGACAGCGAATAACTTTACATCGGAGACGTCCAAAGACTCCATTTGTCCATTATTTATTTCTAAAGAAACACGACAATGTATAAAAGGCTCCATTACTGTGTATTTTTCGTTATGCCGATTTAAAAGCCATTTTTGTCAATATAGGCTAACGACTGCGTCATAACCCCGCGACTCTCTGGCGCACACAAGATCAATGACCGTATAGACAGAAGTAGAAGCTCCCGGGCAATCGAGGGGAAGGGGAGGCATACAGTCAAGGGAGAAGCCAATAGATAGTCATAAAGTTGCTCATGCTGCAAGCTCATGGACAGCTAATACTAACGATCTCCGGCTCTGCAAGATTCGGAAGGGAATGATTCAGATTTCGGCTGCCGCAGCTACTAGGTTGCTCACGTCACATCTCCATCGTCAAGCTCAGTTTGAGCATGCGCAGTACGCTTGGCTATCAGGAAGTGAGTGCTTCTAAAGGGCTTCAGTTTTCTCCGTTGAAATCTATGGGGTCGCTCTGTCCATTTCTTTTACTGTCCATGAGCGCAGCCGATGCACAGCGCTTTGGTGGGCATAGGTTATGGCTATCGCACTACAGCTGCGCGCGCGCTCTTCCAAAAGAAGAAAACCCTTGGGACCGTATAAGGAAATTCCGGCGCATCTGACGTCATAGGCGCCCATACTCGAAAAAAACTTTCAGAAACTTGTGACAACCAGGAAGAAGTATTTTGAGAACAGAAATACTCAATCAAACGTACAACTTAATTTTTTGAAATTTTGTCCATGTTTAGCATGGGAATCCAACTCTTTAACAGTGTAAAAAACTCACTATGCATGTAATAGCATTTCACCCCCCCTTTAAGTACTAATAATTAATATTAACCCTCTGGGGACTAAGTCCTTTTGGGTCCGTTTTCATGTTTTCATCTGTGTGTAACAAGTGTGTGTGTGTGCAGCTGTATACTTAACGTCAAATTAAAAGAGCACATTCATATAAAACGTTGATTCAACTGACTTGAAACTAACGTTAACGTTACCTGTGAGTTGAGCGGTTGCGTGACATTCATGTTAATACTAGGTATAAATGGCATTATAAAACCCCAATTTGCCCTCCAGGTATTGGAGGTAGGGGAGCGCGGGGCACAAAATAACGCGGGGTTAGATGTAACACGGACCGTTTACATAGTTAGTCAGGATCAAGCCGGTTGTGTTTCTGCTCTTTTTCTCTCGCTGCCAGAAGACGGTCTCCCATGAATTTTTGGAAAGTTTTGATAATATTTCATGAAGATACTGGACAAAGAGTGTTTTGACACCATGCAAGTAATTTTTTTCATCGTACGTTTTTTTCTGTTTCTGAGCTGGGTGTGTACGTCACCAAATCTTACTTTATATTACCTTAATCGCCGTCTTGTGGGCTAAAACACAGCACCGTTTTGAAACATGTCAGCATCTCCTAGCAACTGTTAGCTATAGGCTTAAAATATGTTTTACACAGCGGGGTTAGTTGTAACACAGTGTTACAACTAAGCCGCCAAGTGTACAATGATAATCAAATGAAAACAGGGAGCCACACAAGTTTTCAGGTTCGAGTATTTATATATTTATTTTGCCACATTAAACTTTGTTGGGCTTTCACAAACAATGTTGGAATTAAAATTTTAAAATTTTGTTTACTATGCATTGATCACTTGTTTATTTATTAAATAATATAGCCTGTTTTTCATGCAATACCCTTTAAATAATAATAATAATTGAGCATGCAACTGCCACACACAAATATAATAAAATTTCAATTACAATATTTGATGATTTTATTTATTTATTTATTTATTGCAAAACTGTGCAGCCCTTTCCTATATCTCTATCCATGATATTGATCCATAATAGAAAGATGATTGGATGAGGGATGGATGTATGGATATCTATCTATACAGATGCACAAACAATATCAAACTATACAGATAAAATAGTACTGAATTATGTGTGTTACACACAAGTGTTACAACTAACCCCTCTGTCTGTTACAATTAACCCCACATATGGGGTAAGTTGTAACATTTGCACTTCTGTCACTTTCAGTGCAACTACACGAAAATGTTAGGTCCTAGAATAAAACTTTAAGTGTTCATTTGTAGCAGAGATGTGTATGTTGCTTGAGTAAAACAAATATGAATCTAACTTAATTATTTTATAAATAATTAAGCCAAAACCAAAATGTGTTAGGTTGTGCCCCGCTCTCCCCTATTGCCCTCCAGGCATTCCGTCACAAAACTATGAAATAACCGTCCAGTGAGTTTAGTCCAGTTTAAGTTAATTAATTTTAAGATAATTTACTTCCATTCACATTGAAAAGTTGCCACCAAAACCTTTACAAAACCTCTAATCAAGATTAAAAGCCTAAAGTCTAGTCAACCTAACGTTACCTCTAAGTTAGTTAGCCTAACAGTTGAGATGCTAACTGACTTTTCCCGAAGACACTAAACCATCAAGTAAATATTCAACGAAAGCAGGTTATTTACATGAAAGAATGTGTCAGAAACAGTTTTATGTACTATTTGTGTAATTTTGGGGACTAAACTTACCTGAAATTTGCGAAAACAACAGTGAGAGACGGAGTTGCTGCTTGTTGTCAGTTGAGCTCCCCGCTTGTTTCCATGGTAACTCCAGTTCAAATCTGGTTCAAATGCAACTCGAATGTTCAGTGCGCACGCCCATTAAAATACGTAGAAGTCACGCAGCATTGCTGATACGTTCAGCAATCACAAATAACGTCATAAAGACGTTCCAAGAACGTTGTTCTAAGAACGTTTTCTCTCAACATTACAAGAACGTAAATAATGTTATATGAACGTTCTGAAAACATTATTTAAATGTTTTGTACTAACATTTACACAACTTTTAAAAAATGTTAGTGAATGTTCTGGGAACGTTCTCTGTTAGCTGGTGTTAATTTTGTGGTTAGAAAACGGCAATATTATAGCAATGAAGGTTGTGACCAAGATAAACACAGATTTTGGAAATATAATGGGGTTTCTGGGCATACAGTATGTGTTAATATTTAGGCCTACCTGAAATTCAACGTTTCACCTTTTCTTGTGTTACAAAGCTGAAACCTAATACATTCCACATGAACCTGATAACAAAACTAATTCAGATATATTATACAAAAATTAAGAACAAAGCGTCCGTAAATTTTATGACTTTCCAATAGTAGACAGCATAGAGTCGACAATACATGTGTTATTTTTCTTTTATTTTATATTTTTTACACCTCAAAACAATGTTCAATTCAAAGATATCGACTTTTTTATGCCTATTAATATGTACAACATTTTAGTTCGCTTGGGATTAATATTAGATCACTGTTATTACGGTAATGGACGTTTGTGTATTTTTCAAAAATAATTCTAATACATAAAAGTAGGAAAATTACATTCTAAAAAACATATAAAAAGCTGGGCCTGTTGAAAGGTTATCATATTATAATTAACTTATATTAACCCCATAAACAATTTAGTATACTTATGGTTTTGCCCACCCAGATGGTACCAATATCTGGTCTGGCCCATGGACTATTAGTGGCAGTGTTACAATGTAGTTTTGTGTCCTGTCATGTTCCATGGTTCCCTGTCTTGTCTATTAATTATCCCAGGTGTTTCTGATTTCCCACGCCCCCTTGTTTAGCTCGTTTGTCTCTGATTATTTAAGCCCTGTGTTTCAGTCTTGTCTTCGTGAGTTCTTGTTTAATGTTTACGTGAAAGTTGGTTGTTCCTGCTGTTCCCGAGTCCTGTATCCAAGTCTAGTTTGTCTGTTAATTAAAGCGTGTGCTGCAGTTGGATCCTGCCTCATCTTTATTTCAACCGCACCACGATACAGGCAGACAGGATTGTTTATTTTTACAGGT
>JAZAVI010000125.1:22500-95698 GCA_036326025.1 Chrosomus eos
TGTATGAATGCACAAATATATGAAATATGCACTAAAATCTACTTGGTTACTCACGTAACCTCAGTTCCCTGAGTTAGGGAACGAAGTATTGCGTAGCTATACTGTAAGGTTACGAATGAAATGGTCCCGAAACAGAAGTGCCCAATATCTTGGTCTTTTATTATGAAAGATTATGAATGTACACTTCACAGAAACCAGCGCTGGGGAGAAGAGTCTCGCCCCAATATCCTTTGTCCATGGTTTATATAGTGAAAATCCAAGGGGAGTAAAACAAATCTTGACCAATAGAACCATACCTTACATCATTGGATATCATATAGACTTTATATAACAACGTCCTTATATGGTAAAAACATCTTGCTAGGACCAGCTTTGCCTTGTGGTCCCGGCAACTTTCTAATACACATTTTATAGAGGCAGACGAACAGGAATTATAGAGAGGAGGGGGCGAGCTGCTCTCTCCTCTACTAATGGATCCCAGCTGTTTAACTTACATCTATACCAAATAATGTGCATACGTGGCTATTATGTTGGCCCATCCAGTCTATTGTATGCAGACTTTAATATTGTATGCTGAAGGAGAATTAATAATTCTAACAATGGCCACTTTGATAAGATAATTATTATAAAAGAGAATTATCATATCACATAATTTTCAGCATACTCATTCTAGTACAATAATACATAAAATATCCTTCAATCAAACATTTCCTTCAAACTCATTAATACTTGACAGTTCTGTTCATCAAATCATTTTGAGAAAATACAAAAGTGTGGTAATAGATTCAATCACCCCAGTTATACTGGTGAATAACGGGTAGTCTAATTCTTCTTCTGTTGTTGGTGATTTAACCCTTACAGAAGCACTTTGTGGCATTTTTGTGCATACATAGCAGTCACCTATTTTTCCTCTGGACATGAATCCGCATGTGGCTCTTCTTCTGGATTCAGTTAAGTTTCATTACCACTGCTAATAATGGCTTGTGTATGACTAAGTACGTCTGTCAGCACAAACAGATATATCAATTTTGCAGACCTGACTTAATGGATTTAATGACAATCATTGCTAATTTCAATCAGCAATCTCGTTCTTCGTCTACTTCTCTTCCTCGTTCTCCTTTCGATCAGTGCTGTATTTCTTTTCCCGCATAGGCTTATGCGTTCCCCTGGGGTGGCGCCGCCTTTACTCTGTTAGCACGGATCCACTGCTGCTGGAAGTCAGTCAGAACACCGGTCCTCGTCACAGCGATCACCGAGTCTCGTGGGCTTCAGACACTTTATCAGCACCTTTTGTCCTGGAATGAAAGGATGAGTTGGCTTTTCTGAAGGAAGAGGGAGAGACAGAGAAACATCACCATTTATGCCATTAAACGTTCTAACTAGGGAATCCACGTAATCCGTGATGATCACCTCCGTGTCACCTGTGGAGAGATTGCCAGCGCGACCTCTGACCCAAGAAGGTCGGGAAAGGTCTACCCATCAGAATTTCAAATAGAGACATTTTTGTGGTTGCTGATGTGGACATCCTTATTTCTGTCAATACGGCAGGCAACAAATCAACCCAATTTTCTGCCAGTATCTATCTAGTATCTCAGTATCTACCAATTGATATTAAGCTCTTTAGCTAATAATTGTGTGACTTTTGAAGCAAACAGAGTTCCATTATCGCTTGCTATAATGGTTGGAATACCGAAACGCGGTATAATTTCCTTTTCCAGAACCTTTACAACCGTCTGAGCATTTTCTTTACCACACGGAAAAGCTTCAGGCCACTTAGTAAATTGATCCACAATCACGAGCAAGTAGACCTATTTGTGATTTCCACATGGCGGCATGACGTAAATCTATAAATATTGAAAAGGAAGCTCAGGATGCGGCAAAGCGTCGTGGCGTGTTGCCTTGTGTCTGTTTGTTCGTTCACACACACCAGGCAAGCATCCAATATCAACAAAGTATTCTTTCGAACATTTGCTATGCAGTATGATTGATTCAAATTCTGCATCACTTTCTCTTTTGACACATGTAATACACCATGATAATGTCTGCACAGCATTACAACGGTGGGTGTTGGTAGAGCGATTATACCCTACTTGTTTCTTAGAATACCAGCTTGTGTAGTGTTAGCTTGCAATACTTTAATGTCCAAATCATTAATCAGCGACAAATTCATCATAGGCACTTCGGTGCTCTTTTCGTTTACGTGTGGACTAAGTATTACTTCTTTAGCAGCCCATTTCGCAACTTCATCTGCAAATCTGTTTCCTCTAGCCTCATCCGATTCACCTGTTTTATGACCAGCTACTTTAATCACAGCAAGTTTCGATGGTTGCTGTGCTGCACTGATGAGCTTGGCCAAAATGTTGTGATGTGAAATGGGTTTTCAGTCGGAGGTTTTGAAACTTCTTTCCTCCCACAATTTAGCAAAATCATGGCTGATTTATATGGCAACGAATATGCCTCAATTACACTCTCCTCCACTCTATCTCCCTCCTCCAGGACAGATATATAAAATATCTGGCCTGCAGGCAGTCGAAGTTTGGATTCTGTTCAGGCAGTCGTGGTCGTCACTCTCAAATTCACCATCCTTCAACAACCTGTGCAAATGTACAGTCATAAATAACCATAAATAACAGAAGTTACTTTCAACGTTAAATTAGCAGTTGCTAATAATATAGCCTCATAGCCTGAACGGCGTTGAGCAGTCATGTGATGCGTAGAAAGAAGTGTGTACTATAAGTGGATGTGATAAAACAACCTTTTCAGCATCCTGCACCATCATTGCTGTAGCAGCCACTGCACGCAAACAGGCATGCAGTCCCCTAGCCACTGAATCAAGGGTTTTAGATAAATAAGCTACTGGACAAAAGTGTCCCCATGCTCTTGGGCCAGGATTACAGCGGCTGTGTCTCCACCTTTGTGCACGCATAGGTGAATCTCCTTTGCATTTAACAAAGAGGGCCTAGGGCAGGCGGCCCTAAGTGAGAGGATTTCAAATGTCTGAATGCTTGAGTCATGTCAGCTTTCCATGTAATGTCCTCTTTATCATTCAGCGTATCTTCTCGCAGGATTTTTGTCATACCTGGAGCGATGTGCCACCCATAATCGACAGTAATTGACCAGTCCCAGAAAGCTTTGCATTTGCTTCTGTGTTGAGGGATGCTTGAATGAAGCGATGGCTTTTACTCTGTCCGCAGACAGGCGAACTTTGCCTTGTGACAGTTCATGGCCGAGGTAATTGACTTTTCTTTGCACCCACTGAAGTTTCTCTTTAGATGCTTTGAAACCAGCCTCTGCTAAAATGTTCCAGACAATTGTAGTGGCAGCAGCACACATGTCCGCAGAGGCACCAGTAACGAGAATGTCATCGTCATCAGCGTAGGAGCAGGCAGGTGTCAGGAGGGAGTCTGACATCCTTCAATTTTTTGCGTGCATTTCAGTGGAGAAAACAGCCGGAGAATCACTGAACCCTTGAGAGGGAGTCTTGTAATTCTGAAAACAGAAAGCAAAAAGTGGCTGAGTTCGTTGGTCAACAGGAATACTGAAGAGGGCGGAGCATAAATCAATAACAGAATAGAATGCATGTTCTAAAGGGATAGAATTAACAATAGTTTGTACATCTGGCACAATAGGAGCAAGTGGCTTTATCAAATCATTAATTCTTCTCAGGTCCTGCGTTAAACGACAAGAACCATTTGCTTTCCTGATTGGATTGATTGGTGTGTTGTAAGGTGAATAAGCGCGAACCAGAATGCCTTGAGCCAGAAACTGATAAATGAGGGCCGAAGTCCCTCCTCTTGTTGCTTTAAAAGCAGATATTGTTTTTGAAAAAAAAACAGGCCTATTCGTTGTCAAATTTGCCACATAGGGTTGGATCTCAAGAAGTCCTACGTCATTCTTATGTACCGCCCACAATTTTGGGTTTACTTCAGCTACTTCCTGTCCGAGCTCAGTTGCAGACACATCTTAGAAGAGAGCACTTCCTGTGTCGGTTGCAAGAGAGAAAGCTGCAGGAAACAGAAGTTTCAGAGAGTCAGAGTCAAATTCATGTTTAACATTAACTGTCTACCCTTATAGGCAGAATGAAGAATTTGGTATTATTGCAAAATCATGCATTTTGAACAACGATGGTACATCCTTAGAAGTAGCCGGTAAAGTTGGTGTCATTGCACAATTTGTAATTGAGCCCGTGTACACAACAGAAGACAGTGATGAAAGGCTTGCCTATGAGAAAAAAAAATATATGGTTTATAGTCAACATTTAATTCAACAAATGGCAAAAAAAACATGTGATTTATTCGGTTAACTCTAAAAAATGTATTCGGAAAAATTGTCAGGCCTGATAGATCTGCTGCTTCGGGCTGGGAGAAAACAAAGGAGGGGGTTTTGGCCCGTAGCCAGCAGAGCGCCTAAACATCTGGTTCTCATTTTTTTTCGCTGGAGCCTTCAAGCTCTTTTTCTACAAAGACATGCAGGATGGCCCAAACATCCGCATAAATAACAAGTTATTGGCTTTTGACCATAGGTTGACGAGCGATTTTGGACGTCAGCATTAACTTGAAGCATTGTTGGAAATTTTTCTGGAGGAATTAAAGCTCCGGCAGAGGAAGCGTCTGCCCAATACATCAACAAAAATGTTACTAATTTTTGTTGTAGTCATTCGAATCAATTACGTAGTCTCATTGAGCATGTTATTTAGAAATGTGTTCACAAACAGCAAAGAATTATTATCATCAACAGGACTCGCAGATTCGTGATTTCAAGCATGTCGAAATCGATTAAAAAATGCAACAGCACTTTCGCCCACCTTCTGTTTCGAGTTTGCTGCAAGGGAAATATCTTGTCTAGCAGAAGAAAGTTTTACTAAAAATGCCGTCAGTTGTTTAAAAAAAAAATGTTTGAGGTGACGTGCACTGCCCCAAATCCAGTCAGACTTAGAGTCCCCATAATCAGCAAGGCGCACGTCACTAACGGGGTCGGACAAATCAACCGGTTCCGAATCTTTAAACACAATAGTGCGGGCGGGTGGTGCGTCATTTGATGGGTGTAACAGATCAACCTCATTAATTAATTATTCCTCTGTAATTTCAGCAGGCAATGTTTTAGTCAGAATAAAGCGATAATCACGACCAGTAAGTTGGCTGTTAACCATTTCAGTACCGACACATACCTACTGGTGTGGTGACCGAGCTGGGTCTGGCAGTTCTTTGCAAATTGCCATTAGCCTACCTCAGAAATTTGTAACGGATGAACTTTAAATCCATCTGTCGTTTCAACAAATGGACATAAAGTAGTGAGATCAGGGTACAGCCTGTTTTTCTTTCTAGTTTCGGTCGGAATACACTCGTATTTTGGAGGGGAGGGGGGATTCACAGTCACAGTCTGTGGAGCAGCCGTTTGATTCACAGAGTGTGTGTGCTCTAGCTGCAGCAGAGAGTTTTTTTTTTTTTTTTTTTTTTTTTTCACAGTCGGCTGAGGAAAAAAAGGCAGCCAAAACCGCACTCTCCCTCACAGCCATTTCAGCATTTGGGACAATGTTATTGTCCAAATTCTCAACTCTTTCTGGACCCTATATGCCAATAACACTGCATGTCTTTCCAGACATTATAAGATTGTTTCATATACGAATAATCCCAATCGGGATCACCCCAATTTCCAAAAATCATGTCTTTTGCCTCACGCATATCTTTATCTTTAAATGAGCCGTCACGAGGAAAC
Organism: Chrosomus eos; assembly: GCA_036326025.1. Taxonomy (NCBI): domain Eukaryota; kingdom Metazoa; phylum Chordata; class Actinopteri; order Cypriniformes; family Leuciscidae; genus Chrosomus; species Chrosomus eos. The sequence continues at coordinate 28,216 of JAZAVI010000125.1, forward strand.
GGATCTAATTGCGTTTTGCCAGTCGACCAGCCAGCTAAATTTGACAAATCTGGCTTGGCAAAAAATGCTTGATTATTCCTAATCATAAAAATTTTCGGCGATTCATTTACAAACGGCGGACTAATTTTATTACCCATTGTAAACACACAAATATGTCTCCTCAATGCAACTTAAATAAAGTTCAGTATGGCCAAATAGAAAACAAAGAAAAGTATACAAGTTCAAATTAGTTGTGTTAGTACATTGGCCATAAAGAGAGAAATAAGAGCAAAGAGAAAGAGAGAGAAAGGAAAGAAAAAAAATTAAAATAGTGATTTATTCATTCATAATCCAAGACCAAAGGTAAATTGAAATAGACTTTGCGAGAGAAAAACCAATTGTCTCAACGTCAAATCTATTTCCAAACGAAGAAAAGTGATCAATTTCTCTTTCGTTCTTCCCGTATTTTATAAACACGAGGAAACGTCCCGCATCCTTCGACACGACGGACAACGTCCCGCATCCTTCGACACGACGGACAGATAACGTCCCGTGTTGTTTTAACACGACGGACCAATAACGTCCCGTATCCTTCGACACGACGGACCAATAACGTCCCGTTTTATTCAAAACGACGGACGACACAACAAATAAAAGTAAAATCACGGCACTTATAAATCTGTTTTCTCAACAGACAGGAAGAATCAATCTCTCTCTTATATAAAAAGAAAGTAATTCTTACCTGTCTGGAGAAATCCAGGACGACGCCCCCAACTGTAAGGTTACGAATGAAATGGTCCCGAAACAGAAGTGCCCAATATCTTGGTCTTTTATTATGAAAGATTATGAATGTACACTTCACAGAAACCAGCGCTGGGGAGAAGAGTCTCGCCCCAATATCCTTTGTCCATGGTTTATATAGTGAAAATCCAAGGGGAGTAAAACAAATCTTGACCAATAGAACCATACCTTACATCATTGGATATCATATAGACTTTATATAACAACGTCCTTATATGGTAAAAACATCTTGCTAGGACCAGCTTTGCCTTGTGGTCCCGGCAACTTTCTAATACACATTTTATAGAGGCAGACGAACAGGAATTATAGAGAGGAGGGGGCGAGCTGCTCTCTCCTCTACTAATGGATCCCAGCTGTTTAACTTACATCTATACCAAAGAATGTGCATACGTGGCTATTATGTTGGCCCATCCAGTCTATTGTATGCAGACTTTAATATTGTATGCTGAAGGAGAATTAATAATTCTAACATATACGCAGTGGGAAAACTCCTTTTCCTCGATTTTACTGAACCTTATGTAAAACGCATTTGCAGCTGCACAGCTAACGCCCTGAGCGTCTTGCTCGCTCATAGGCTGTGCTGCAGCAACTGCATATCCAATGGCGTGGACGACTCTGACGTGCGACCAATGGGGTCACTCCACGTCAGAGCCCGTCATAGGGGCGAGGCCTAGCCTATATAAGCCCCTGAACTCGCCAAAATAGCAGGTTTATACGACTGAAGCGACAAATACCCAGTTAAAATAGTGCGGCCGGCTACGCAATACTTCGTTCCCTAACTCAGGGAACTGAGGTTACGTGAGTGACCAAGTAGTTCCCTTTCGAACGGTCACTTCGTATTGCGTAGCTATACGCAGTGGGAACGCTATGCAAAACGCCGCACTGAATAACTGGTTGCCACTGCAACTCAGGAACCCCTGAGCAAACAGAACAAGCCATAAACCACTTAATATGGATACACTAAACCCGACACCGTCAGGTTTAGGTGAATACACCAGTAATTCCTGACAGGGTCAAGAATATGAACACCACCAGCCTTAGCGGGTTTATAATATGAAAAATTTGTAACCGGCAAGAGCGGGTTATATACATATATATAGGGAATGTGATCAAGCACAGTAACAAGTAATGACAAGACCAGACACTGTCGGGGCCATAATCATACCGAAAGCACCCCTGCCTGTAGGGAGGGTACTTCTAAATTATAGAATTTCATAAATGTGGACGGCGAGGCCCAGCCGGCCGCCTCACAGATGTCTTGAATGGGAAAACCAGATGACCACGACGAGGCCATGCCTCTGGTCGAATGGGCTTTGACACCTAACGGGCAATCCTGGCCCGCTGCGGTATAAGCCACAGAAATGGCCTCCACTATCCATCTAGACAGCCTCTGTTTAGTGACAGGATCCCATTTGGATCGACCACCAAAGCAGACAAAAAACTGTTCTGACTGTCTAAACGACGCAGATCGCTCCAGATAGATTCTCAGCGCCCTGACAGGGCAGAGAAAATTAACCTCCCCATCCTCTGTGGAAGGGGGAAGGGCTAACAATGTCACCACCTGCGCTCTAAACGGCGTTGAGAGCACTTTGGGTACATAACCATGCCTGGGCTTGAGAAAGACTCTGGAATCACCAGGACCAAACTCCAAACATGCCGGGCTCACCGAAAGAGCCTGCAGATCTCCCACTCGCTTGATAGACGCCAACGCCAACAGGAGAGCCGTCTTTAGCGAGAGAAGTTTAAGATCAACCGACTGTAGCGGTTCGAAGGGCGGACCCCTCAGAGCCCCTAAGACCGTAGATAGGTCCCAGGATGGCACAGAAGGAGGTCTGGAGGGGTTAATCCTCCTAGCACCTTTTAAAAATTTCACAACCAGGTCATTCCTTCCCAGTGACTGACCGGCTACCAGAACATGGTGAGCTGCAATAGCGGCCACATACACCTTGAGTGTGGACGGGGAGCGACCCGCGTCCAACAGCTCCTGTAGGAATGAGAGAACCACTGATATGTCACATGACTGGATTCAGACGGTTTTTCGAGCACCAGCCGGAAAAAACCGCCCACTTTGAAGCATAAAGGCGCCGAGTTGACGGGGCCCTAGCCTCAGATATAGTGTTCAACATCTTCACAGGAAGGCCCCCGGATACCGGTTCAAGGGCCACACATGAAGGGCCCACAGGTCGGGTCGCGGATGCCACAACGACCCCTTCGCCTGTGTGAGGAGGTCTTTCCTCATCGGGACAGGCCGTGGAGCTGTATCCGAAATCTGAACCAGCTCCGGAAACCACGGCTTGGACCTCCAGAGAGGGGCCACCAGAAGGACCGGGCACCCGCCCTCCCTGACCCGTTTGATGACTTGTGGAATCATCGAGACAGGGGGAAAAGCATACAGGGGACGGTTGGGCCACACGTGGGCCAACGCATCCCTGTCCTTCGAGAACAGATTGCAATGGGTGTTGTCTTTCGAGGCGAACAGGTCGATTTCGGCCCTGCCAAACACTTCCCATATCAGACTGACCGTCTGCGGGTTCAGGGCCCACTCGCCTAGGGGAGTGTTGCCCCGTGAGAGCATATCCGCGCCCAAATTCTGGACGCCCGGGATATGCGCAGCCCTCAGAGAGCTCAGATTGTTCTGCGCCCACAAGAGGAGATCTCTCGCCATAGCATGTAGGCCACCTGACCTGACGCCCCCTTGGCGATTTATATAGGCCACCACTGACATGTTGTCCGTACGGACTAAGATGTGATGACCCTTGAGGCTTGACAGAAAAGCATTCAGGGCCAGACCAACTGCTTTCATTTCCAGACAGTTGATGTGTAAGCTCTGCTCCGTGCTCGACCAGAGGCCGGAGGCAGGCGTGCCCTCGTGTAATGCCCCCCAACCCAGGTTGGACGCATCTGTAAAAAACACTTTCCTCCTGGAAATTGTCCCATTATCACACCCTCTTGGTACCAGTCCTGCGCCCGCCAGGGAACCAGGGTCCTTAAACAACCGTGATTCACCCTGATGCGCAAGCTGCCTGACTGCCATGCATATGTTGGCACCCGGCGTTTCAGCCAGTGCTGCAGTGGACGCATGCGCAGCAATCCCATGCGGAGCACCGGTGATGCTGCCGCCATGAGACCCAGTAGTTTCTGAAATTTCTTCACACGCTCCGGTGTGAGCCGCACTCTCATTGACACCGAGTCTAAAACTATGCCCAGAAAGATCACATTCTGACAGGGGGATAGTTTGCTCTTTGAAACATTGATCGTGAGACCCAAGCATTCCAAATGGCCGAGAATCAGATCTCTATGAGCTATCAGTTCGCCTCTCGACTGCGCTAGCACCAGCCAGTCGTCGAGGTAATTCAACACACGCGCTCCTCTCTGTCTCAGAGGAGAGAGCGCCGCATCCACACACTTTGTGAACGTGCGGGGTGCCAGAGACAGACCGAACGGCAGAACTGTGTACTGATAAGCCTGACCCTCGAAGGCGAATCTCAAGAATGGCCTGTGACAAGGGTTTATTTGAATATGAAAGTAAGCGTCTTTCAGATCCATCGTAACAAACCAATCCCCCGGGCGAATTTGCGCGAGGATCTGCTTGATAGTCAACATTTTGAAGGGACGGCGCATGAGCGCCCTGTTCAAATGTCTCAAATCTAGTATGGGTCTGAGACCGCCGTCTTTTTTCGGAACCAGAAAATAACGGCTGTAAAAACCCGCTTGCAGCAGCGTAGGAGGGACTAATTCTATCGCCCCTTTTGCCAATAATTTCTGCACTTCGGTGCGAAGCACGTGACCCACGTGCTTCTCACGAGGTCTCGATGACCGCCTGAAACCTAGGGGGTCTGCGAGCAAATTGGAGCGAGTAGCCTCGCTTTATAATGTTATGACCCAACTCGACACACCGGGGATAGATTGCCAGGCTAGAACCCGTGTGGCTAGGGACTGACACTGAAAAGGGGGGAACCACCTAACATAGGGGGATCTGAAACCCTTATAATGTGATTTGTGCATACATTGAGCGCTTGACTGACTGTACAGGCATTTGCGTGTGGGGAAGTCAGTGTTATCCCAGGGGAGGGAGCAAATTGGAGCGAGTAGCCTCGCTTTATAATGTTTATGACCCAACTCGACACACCGGGGGTATGGATTCACGCGTCGAATCCTGTGGAAAGGATTTGGGATCAGGAAAATGAAAATTGAGCGGAAGTACGTAGAAGGGTGGAGTCATGCTATAATTGTACTAGACATGTGTGAAATTAATGTGGGGAAAAATAAATACTCTGAACCCTAAATAGATTTACACAAACTGAGAAAATCAAAAAGTGTTAGGTTGTGGCAGGGGCGTTGCTAGACATTAAGCTCTACTGGGGCACAAGTCCCCTATTGTTTGTCTGAGATAGCAACAGTAACTAAGGAGGGTGGGGCTTACCGATAGGTCTATTAAATATAAATTTCATAACCAAAAGAATGATTCATTGTTATCACACAAAATCAAAGACAGTGGTACAGAACACAAAAATGTGTTTATTTTCAAATAAATAAGTGTTTTTTCAAAAACACCAGGCTGGGGAGTTAGGTTGTGCCCCGCTCTCCCCTATAAATTCTCCAGTGCCTTGGCTCATAAAAATACGTTTTTATGAGTTGAACTATCCCTGCCCAAAGAGCACCGGGATATGCATTTTACACCCCAAGCAGCACTTTATGCACTCCTTGCTTTATGAATCTGTATGCAGTTCAGAGTGGAAAAGAAAACCTTGGCCTTAACATCAGAGTTGAAAGTCTTTCTGCGAATTAACCTGATGATGTCTTACATAAAATACTTAAGAAAGCGTATGTTCTGGTCATCCAATCCAGGGCTTCGTCAAAATGCAATAGCAGATGCAATGCCTGTCAACAGATTCGAAGACATCATGAGGTACAAACTCTTTGCTGACAACACATTGGATGGCAATGATGATGAATTCTTCTAAATGTGCCCATTATAGTTGAGCTGCAGACAAATTTCTCAGCAGCTCTGGAGCCAGAGGAGTTCCAGTCTCTGGATGAGCAGATCATTCCCTTCAAGGCCCGGCTCTCTGCAAAACTGTATATTCCCCTAAAAAAACAAGTCATGGGGTTTCAAATGGGTAAGAGCATCAGGCTACATGTACATATTTGAGATGTACCAGGGATGAAGTGGAGTCAGGGATGAAGTGGAGTCAGGGATGAAGTGGAGTCAGGGATGAAGTGGGTCCATTTGTAATGGCAGTTGAGGTGGTTCTTCGTCTGTGTGATGATATATGACACAAAAATCACAAAAAGTCTTTTTTGACAACTTTTTCTGCACCATCAGAAACTCAAACACCAGGGGGATTGAAGCAACATGCACATGCAGAAAAAAACGCCTTATGGGAGCACATGCAGGAAACAAAAAAACCCTCAATGAGGAGCCAACAGATGCGTCCGTATTCAATCCAGCACGTATTCAACACCAACATGGGCAGAGTCGACTTGATGGATCAGAGTGTAGCCATGTATGCACAACAATGCAAAATTAGAGATTACATGTGCATCTTCTTCTATTTTCTTGATGTTACTCGCTTAAAAGCACTTATCAATGTCAGATCGCTGAAGTGCAATAGGCCTAACTGCGGAAGGCCAAGCCACAAAGCTGACCAAAGCTGACAGATGTGCAAAATACAGAGCCTGATCTCATGAAAGTGCCTATCAATACCACAAATGTTATTTCTCGTGCTCAGGGACGTACTGGGACTGAAATTCAGCCCGGGACTTTAAGATGGAGAGGCCTTTTAAGCGTGCCCTTGGTGCACGAGCAGAAGGATTTTTGCAGTTATTTTAATTCTAATCGTGTTTTTATGGTATAAAGAGAATCAGATAACACTGAAGAAATTCAAGAAAATTTAGGATGACACCTGCCTCTTCAGGTTGTATAAGCAACTAAAGCAAGTCACCACTGCACTGAACAAAACCAGCAAAATCTCGAACACAAAAGTCACAGTATACTGCTAACTACCAGCATGTCATGTGTACAGTCAGTCGGAGTGATAAAATACTATCTTAGTTTAATAGTTACAGTTAAAATAGTTACAAATACTATCTTAGTTTAATAGTTACAGTTAAAATAGTTACAAATACTAACAAAAAAAAAAAATCTAAATCTTTGGAGGCCGGGTGTGTAATAAAACCAAAGCCCTTATCTTCAGCTCTGTGTAGGTCTATCCCTGGCGCATCTTCTCCTGGGTTGGACCCTGCCTCTCTCTGTACTAGTTGTACTGCATGAGAAGAACGTCACTTTGTTATAAATATTATTAAAAATAACTAATTTTATCATCGAAAAGTAACATAGATCTCTAATTCAGCAAGCCATTAAAATAAAGGCAATAGTGGCTTAGCTCCTTTTTTCTGTGTGATTGAACTTGTGGCATAAACATATGACTCTATTTTAATCTATCTTATTCTAGATGCATAATATGATTGCCTACCCAGCCCTGCACACTGCCCCTGTACCTGTCACTGTTTTTGTACTGGTGGTTCCATTCTCCTCATCCTCCTGCTCTTCTTTCTCTTGCTGCTTTCCTTCCTCCCCCTAAATTCTTATTTTTTCGGCCCCACCCATTTCTTTCTCTTCTTTCCCTCTTTTCGCCGATTTTTATCGTCCGTCTCTGTTGCATTCACACAAACCCGCCAAACATGACCAAAAGTAAACTCCTTTGATCGGCGCCTAATATGAGCCAATCGGATGTCAGGAAAAACGAGGATCAGTTCAAGTTAGGAGGGGCCGCTCGTATCCCCCCTCAGATTTAAAGTGTTGGTTTGGCCCGGTCTGAAACACACACACACACACAGCACTCCGCTGCAGCTGAGCGGCCGGTCAGGCCGGTCGCGGATCATTTAAAAACTAAAAAACAAAAACAAAACTCTTTGACCACCGGCCGGTCTTCGGCCTGAAATGGACCGGCCGTTCGGGATTGTTCCCGGTATTCCCGATGGCCAATCCGCCCCTGCTCGTGCTATTTATATGCCAAAAACAGTTTTTTGCGTGTACATGATACGCAGTTCTCTTACGAGAGGTTCTCTTGTATTGCGTAAGCTAGCTTACGCTACGGGAAAGATTCCATCTTTCTGAGAAATTGAAGCCAAAAAATGATCCTATAATTTTGTATCCATTGTCAATGCAGTTCAGCTGCAGCAGACCATGAGAGGGCTAGCTAGCCGCTCATTGGTTCGCTCACGGAGAACTGCTTAAGCCTATGAGGGAGCGCGAGTGAACCCGCGACCAATGAGAGTCTGACTCGCTCTCAATACGTCACCGCCCGCCGAAACGGGTGTGGACGAGACTATAAATATCCCGAAATAGGCTGAATAATCTGATTTTTTCATCCTTCAGCGACGCATCTGCTGATCCTGAGAGAGAAGCCGCCGTCGTCGAAAAGGCACCTTCTAGCGAGCGTTTTGGAGACTGAGGAAGCCGGCCGTCTTCGCCACCTTCAGCCGTCCTGTGAGCTAGCGCCATCCGACGGATTGTATCCTTTTTACAAAAATGCTTCCTATATATTGTTGTATCTAAAAGAGCGAGCGTCTTTTTCAAGATGTCTCGTAAATTTTCTGGCGGCTCTTGCCGCGCTCCCCTCGAGGCTGGGGACCGCCACCTCTTCTGCGCTCTCTGCCTCGGATTGGAGCACGCCGAGCTCTCTTAGAACCTCTCGTAAGAGAACTGCGTATCATGTACACGCAAAAACTGTTTTTGGCATATAAATAGCACGAGCAGGGGCGGATTGGCCATCGGGAATACCGGGAACAATCCCGAACGGCCGGTCCATTTCAGGCCGAAGACCGGCCGGTGGTCAAAGAGTTTTGTTTTTGTTTTTTAGTTTTTAAATGATCCGCGACCGGCCTGACCGGCCGCTCAGCTGCAGCGGAGTGCTGTGTGTGTGTGTGTGTTTCAGACCGGGCCAAACCAACACTTTAAATCTGAGGGGGGATACGAGCGGCCCCTCCTAACTTGAACTGATCCTCGTTTTTCCTGACATCCGATTGGCTCATATTAGCGCCGATCAAAGGAGTTTACTTTTGGTCATGTTTGGCGGGTTTGTGTGAATGCAACAGAGACGGACGATAAAAATCGGCGAAAAGAGGGAAAGAAGAGAAAGAAATGGGTGGGGCCGAAAAAATAAGAATTTAGGGGGAGGAAGGAAAGCAGCAAGAGAAAGAAGAGCAGGAGGATGAGGAGAATGGAACCACCAGTACAAAAACAGTGACAGGTACAGGGGCAGTGTGCAGGGCTGGGTAGGCAATCATATTATGCATCTAGAATAAGATAGATTAAAATAGAGTCATATGTTTATGCCACAAGTTCAATTAGCTCTGCGAAACTATGCCATTGTTGACCCCGCGGGCTCGACTTCGGCCACTAAGATGCTTCCGTGCCGCCTCTGACTTCGCCGCGGAGAAAGAAACGCCGCTCTCAGAGGCCGCCGGACCCCCAGCCGGAAGCGTTCATCCCGCCGGAGCCTCTCGCTCCCGCTCTCCATCTCCGCCGCTTCCGGACATACAGCTGCCGCCGAGTGGCCGCTCTGTTGCCTCCATTGACGCCGCGGACACCAAGGAGACATGTTCGCTTCTCGCTTCAGACGGTGAGGATTGGTCCGATTCTCACGCCTCCTCGGCCCGAGAATCAACCGGGACCCGCGCAGCTACTTCCACCAGCGCTCGACTCCCGCCGCTAAACGGGCTGCGCCCTTTCTGCCTGATCTGCACGCAGAACTCACGAAGTCATGGAACGCCCCGCTCTCTGCTAGAACTCGCTCTGACTCTTCCACCCCGCGTCGCGTTGTGGACGGAGCCGCAGAGAAGGGCTTTATCTCCATTTTCCCTGTAGAGGACCTGGTCGCCGCACGTCTATGCCGCCCTCCACGAGATGGCGCTCATCACCTGTGCTACCCGCTAAAGCCTGCAGTCCGACTTCAAGCTTTCAGCCGCCGGCCAAGCAGCTTCTGCACCCCATGTCTACTACAGAGTGAGGTACTTCGTGAATGGGACGAGAGCGGGGGAAAAATCCCCCTTCAGTCGCGGATTGAGGATTTCCCGCGAATTTTGTTCTGCCTCGTCGCGCTAGCTCCTCTGCAGGCCGCTCACGTGACCAGCCTCCTGCACGAGCCCCACCCTAGCGCCTAGCTAAACACAGTCAGACTTCTCAGCGACACCAGGGCGGCCGCCCTCGCTCTCGCTCTGACAGCCGCCACAGACCGCCGCCTCCCCGGGGGCCTCGGCAGAGGATCGCGCTGAAAACTGATTACTCGAAGTCTGCCTAGCGTGGTTGAGAAAAAGACGGCGCTCTCCCGCCGCGGCCGGATCGCCGTCAAAGTTTCGCCCTCTGTTAGTCCCCGCTCACGCGGCTACTACAGCAGTGTACCCCGCCATTACCAAGCCGGTATCCCTTCCCGCTTGCATGAGCACAAACGCCGTGTTTACGGCGTCCCAGAGAAATCTCAAAAAGAGCGTAAAAGCCTCTTGTGTAGAAAATGTGCCCACAACACTGTGTTCACTCATACACAAAACGCCGTGTTTACGGCGTCCCAGAGAAATCTCAAAAAAGAGAGTAAAAGCCTCTTGTGTAGAAAATGTGCCCACAACACTGTGTTCACTCATACACAAAGACACTCCTGTTCCCGTGTCTCACACAGGGTCCACTCTCATAAAGCGGTCCCAACCCGCTCGAGTTTCAGAGTACATAAGCGCGCCCACGAGCCCGTGCGCGCGTCCCACCTCTGTTACACGGTCCATAAACTTGTGTAGAGAATGTGCCCACAACACTGTGTTCACTCATACACAAAGACACTCCAGTTCCCCTGTCTCACACAGAGTCCACTCTCATAAAGCGGGCCAAGCCCGCTCGAGTCTCAGAGTGTATAAGCGCGCCCACAAGCCCGTGTGCGCGTCTTACCTCTGTTCACTCTGTTACAGGGCCCATAAACTCCTCTCCGAGTGTACGTCCCGCTGTTGTAAACACTATCAGCGCGCTCACGCAGCCCGCGAAGTGCAGCGACGGGGACCATGTAGCCATTCACCCCCTAGCGTCACGCTTCAAAGCGTGGGAAGCAGTGGGTGTTAAACACAATAAAGCTAGGCTATCGCTTACAGTTTTGCCGCCGCCCTCCTCGCTTCCGAGCGCGGCTAGAAACTACTGTGAACCCAGAAGCAGTGACGCGCTGCTCCGTTCAGAGATAGCAATTCTGTTGTGCAAAAAGGGCTATAGAGAGGGTGCCTCTGGCTATGAGCGAGTCGGGGTTTTACGGCCGTTATTTTCTTGTCCCCAAGAAAGACGGCGGTCTCAGACCAATATTAGACCTCAGATCGCTGAACAAAGTTCTCATGAAGAGACCGTTCAAAATGCTCACTATCAGAAAACTCCTCGCGCATGTACGCCAGGGGGACTGGTTCATATCACTAGATCTGAAAGATGCATACTTTCAGATCCAGATAAATCCCCTTCACAGGCCATTCTTACGTTTCGCCTCGAAGGCCAGGTTTATCAATACACCGTCCTACCGTCCGGCCTATCCCTAGCACCCCGTACGTTCACGAAGTGCATGGATACGGCGCTCGCCCCCCTGCGGAGTCAGGGGCTGCGAATACTGAACTACTTGGACGACTGGCTGATTTTGGCACAATCTCAGAGAGAGTTACTGTCTCATCGTACAGTTCTCCTCGACCATCTGAAAGTTTTGGGCCTCTCTGTCAACGGGACAAAGAGCGTACTACAACCCAGTCAGACTATCTCCTTCTTGGGTATAGAGCTGGACTCGGTCACGATGACGGCGCGTCTGTCAACGCAGCGCGCACACCGTGTGCAGCGTCTCGCCGCATCTTTTCAGATGAACAGACTCACGCCTTTGAAAACATTTCAGAGAGCGTTGGGCTGTATGGCCTCAGCCTCCGCGGTGCTCCAGCTGGGGTTACTGCGCATGCGCCCGCTTCAGCTTTGGTTGAGGAGCCGTGTGTCTCACCGAGCGTGGACCACGGGCCACCAGCTGATAAAAGTAGCGCAGACCTGTATCACAGCTCTGCAGCCATGGTCAGTGGCAGAATGGTTTCAGCGGGGCGTTTCCATGGGGACAGTTTCACGCCGAAAAGTCATCTCGACAGACGCCTCCAACACGGGTTGGGGAGCGGTCTGCGAGGGCTCACCGGCCTTCGGCCCCTGGTCAGCTCAAGAGAGCCTCCTACACATAAACTGTTTGGAGAGGTTGGCGGTCGAGAACGCGCTCATGCGCTTTCTCCCGCGCATTCAGGGCCACCACGTGCTGATCCGTTCGGACAATATAGCCGTGGTCTCTTATATAAACCGTCAGGGCGGAGTCAGATCCAGGAATCTTTTCCAGCTGACAGAACGCATCTTAGTTTGGTCTCAGTGTCACCTGCTCTCGCTCAGGGCGACGTACGTGCCGGGACATCTGAACGACAGTCCAGACAGCCTGTCCAGGAACCCCACTCCCCCCGGGGAGTGGTCCCTGCATCCTCTTACAGTTCAGAAACTGTGGCGTTTATTCGGCAGAGCAGAGGTGGACGTTTTCGCCTCGGCGGAGAACACCCACTGCCCAATATTTTTCTCAAGAAGCGAGGACGCGCTAGCCCAAACCTGGCCCAGCCGCCCGCTTTATGCTTTCCCTCCGGTCTCTCTGCTACCACAGGTGCTTCAGAGAATCAGAGAAGCGCAGCACTCGGTGCTCCTCATAGCCCCGCGCTGGGAGGGTCAGACTTGGTTTCCGGAGCTCACGCAGCTGTCACAGACAGTGCCGTGGCCCATTCCAGTCAGAGCAGATCTCCTCTCCCAAGCTCGCGGCACGATCTGGCATCCCCACCCAGAGCGCTGGGCGCTACACGCGTGGGTGCTCAACAACTACCCGTTGCTTTGCCAAAGGGAGTGTTAAACACGATCATGCAGGCTAGAGCGGCTTCTACCAGAAGGCTCTATGCGTCAAAATGGTCTGTGTTCTCAGAGTGGTGCACCGAAAAGGGTCTGGACCCACGGTTATGCGAGGTTCCCTCCTTGCTAAATTTTCTCCAAGAGATGCTGGACAAGGGCAGATCCCCGTCCACTCTTAAGGTGTATGTGGCAGCCGTCGCGGCGTTTGCTGAACCCCGGCGCGGCCAGTCACTGGGCAAAGATGGGTTGGTAGTCCGCTTCCTCAGGGGAGCTAGAAGGATGAACCCCCCTTCGCCCCCTTCGGTGCCGATTTGGGACCTTTCCATAGTTCTTGATGCTATGAAAGCTCCCCCATTCGAACCGTTAAACACCGTGGACCTAAAGTACCTGTCGCTAAAGACCGTTTTTCTACTCGCGCTCGCGTCAGTAAAACGGGTGGGAGACCTACACGCGCTGTCCACCAGCGCGTCCTGTCTTGAGTTTGGACCTAATGACTCCTTAGTCGTTCTCAAACCTAGGCATGGCTATGTCCCCAAAGCGATCGGCACCCCGTTCAGGGCACAAGTTATATCCCTATCGGCTCTGCCTGCATCCGATAGCGAATCTGATACTAATCTCCTATGTCCGGTCAGGGCCCCGAGATTATACGTTACTCGCACTGCTCCGGTCAGACGATCCGAGCAGCTTTTTGTTTCGTTCGGTGGGCGCACCAAGGGGTTGGCCGCTTCGAAACAGTCCCTATCCAGATGGATTGTTGATGCCATTGCAGCAGCATACGCATCTAAAGACCTGCCATGCCCTCTGGGCATCAGGGCTCATTCCACTAGAGGCATGGCCTCATCGTGGGCATGGTCCAGCGGAATTTCCATTCACGACATTTGCGTGGCAGCGGGATGGGCTTCCCCCTCCACCTTTGTCAGATTTTACAATCTGGAAGTACCCGTCTTGCAGGCTAAACTACTAGCAGTCTAGTATGTTTCAGCTCTTCTGGTTGAGCTGCACTATAGGGGGTTAATTACACAGACCGAGTTCGTTCTGTTCCCTCTCTATAATGTGCTTATGTACTACACAGTCACCGGCCCGCTCCGCTGGCCTTTTGTCACATGTACATATATTCATTCCCACTTAAAGAGTTCCCCGGGGTCCCCCCTGGGTCTAATAGTGGATGCTTAGCACGTACGGCGTTGACCAGGGGTTCCCGTAGCGTAAGCTAGCTTACGCAATACGAGAGAACCTCTCGTAAGAGAACGAATCGGTTACCTAACGTAACCTCGGTTCTCTCTAGATGAGGGAACGAGTATTGCGTTCCTGGCCGTGCTTGTGCTACTGGCGATTTTCGCTTCAGTATATGAAAAAACCAGATTATTCAGCCTATTTCGGGATATTTATAGTCTCGTCCACACCCGTTTCGGCGGGCGGTGACGTATTGAGAGCGAGTCAGACTCTCATTGGTCGCGGGTTCACTCGCGCTCCCTCATAGGCTTAAGCAGTTCTCCGTGAGCGAACCAATGAGCGGCTAGCTAGCCCTCTCATGGTCTGCTGCAGCTGAACTGCGTTGACAATGGATACAAAATTATAGGATAATTTTTTGGCTTCAATTTCTCAGAAAGATGGAATCTTTCCCGTAGCGTAAGCTAGCTTACGCAATACTCGTTCCCTCATCTAGAGAGAACCGAGGTTACGTTAGGTAACCGATTCGTTTTCGCGTGCATATGATACGCACTTTATGGCGTGTAATACGCACCCCCATCCCCCCTCCCCCTAATCCTACCCAAGGGGCTTTCAGTGCGTAGCATATACACACAAAAAAAACCTTTTTGGCGTATAATGGCACGAGAAATAACATTTGTGGTATTGATACGCACTTTCATGAGACTGCGTTGAAATACAACATGCCGATACGAGGCATGCAAGAAGAAAACAAAGTAGGGCCTACATTTGCCAAACATGTCAAGTGGGATTGTGTCCTGGGTGCTTCGAAATGTTTCATCCTCATTAAACAATAATCAATAACCCGCTTTAAGAGACATTCTCTCTGTTTCCGTGGGGAAATCATAAATAGCTTTTGAAAAATGATAAAATACACTATAGGCTATATGTTAGTAGGCTGTCAGTGTACATATTTTTAATGAATAATACATATTTTAAGTATGATACTGGTTTTACTTATTTTAAATAAAAGTTGGCCCTATTAAATTAATAAAATGAGTTTCAAGACAGAAATGTATGTTTTTCAAATGCCCTCTCTAGTTATTTAATGTTCTTATGTGAATTCATGCTCTTAGGCTACATGTTTGAAACACATGTTTTTTTGAAACACGTTTTTTTTTTTTCATACTAAACAAAGAGTTGTATGTACTGAATCACTTTTTATACTGTTATGGTGGTGTCCACTGCAGTGGAAATATGGCTGCTATTGTGCGTTTAACTTTAATCATGTCGAACAGATATTTGTTTTAAAGCAGTTTGCGAGTAATTCACTCATTGATTTGCTAAATAAAAGCCTACTTTGAGATTCTGTTGACAAACATGTTTATAGTGCATTTTAAAGCCCTGCTAAAATAGACGTTGCAAGTAATTTGTGTGCGAGTTCAAGTCCTTTTGCTATAGAAAAGCTCAAATACATTAACCCTTTCATGCATGAATTATTGAATCACAAAGTCATTTTTTATATGTTATTACTTTTAAGTGGAAAATCAGCCAGTAACTTTATTTTTCAATACATTTTATTTTGAGAGACTTACACTTTGTGTTTAGTAAATTATCGTACTGAAAATGTCTTGTGTTGGCTTTATAAATACATTTATAAAATGGTTATGTGTCTACCAGAATGACCTGTGAGCAGCAACCTTTTATTTTGGGTATGTCACTTTATGCCCCCCTTGCCAAAATGGAGGGTGCAGGGGAAGGGGTTAACCCAAGGTGGCTTTGGGTTAACCATTAATGCGAAAGAGCGTGACGTTTTTATTTCACAGAATCTGCATTCATTTTTTTTTATGAAAAATGGTGAAAATTAAGCTTCTCTTTATTTTGCTCTCTGTGGGTTCATTTTTACTCGATCATGGTAAGATATTATTTTACAGTCTCTCTTCCGGTCGATAAAAACGAACGAAGAACGTGACGCAGTTTAATTTTTTGTCAGCTCTGGGGTGCGTTTCCCAAAACGATTTTTGCTAACTATGTTAACTACTGATAGATACTCGACGGAAATTCATTGTTATTACTTTTATTTCGCTCGAATTATGTTGTGCTCGTGCATGCAACGTATTATAGCTATCTTTCTTTAGGTCGACATACATAAAAACTAGGTTACGTACGCAGTTTCATTTTGTACCAACTCTTATCTTCACACTCGAAATTAATTCGATAAATCAATTAATAGTTTCTGAAGTAGGCTATTTCTGTTTTAATTTAATTAACTGAATTGACAATGTTTGTGATTGTTATCACGTAGCTATAGTTTTCAACATGTTTTTGAGGATGCAAAGCAAACAATTCAGAGCAGTTGTTTCAGGGAGTGAATGACAAAACATAGGCATATATTTAGTATGGCAAAAATATTGAAAAGGGCTTCCTGAAAATGCTTAGGTTAGTGACTTGGTATAAAAAATGTAATCTAAAACTAACAAAAAAACATCATTATCTTGAGTTGAGATTGAATATATAGGATAGAGTTTAGCCCACTATGGCCCCACGTGGCTGCACTAAATAACAACTTGGTGGATTTCATGGAATCATAACATCTGGAAAATGGTTATTAACCTGTTAATTTCATTCGGTTGATTCACTATAGAAATCATGATCTCTCTCTCTCTCTCTCTCTCTCTCTCTCTCTCTCTCTCTCTCTCTCTCTCTCTCTCTCTCTCTCCTCTCTCTCTCTCTCTCTCTCTCTCTCTCTCTCTCTCTCTCTCTCATAATATAAACACATAGAGTACAGACATGCAAAAAAAATTAACATGCACAGAAACTTTTAGACTTGCAAAACGTCACAATTTTCTGAAATTCACATTTGGCTACGCATAATCAATCTATCATTCTCTAATAACTGCATTAGTCCGCATATCAATAGCTCTAAAATTACATTTTGAAATTGGGTTGAGAATGAGATACTTGAAATTATTACACTCGAGACTGTTTTAACTGACAAAAACCTGACAAATGCACTTGAAATAAAACATATGAACAATGTATTGCGGTGTGATGACCTAGGAGGAATAATTGAGGATGGGATGTTGAAACATTCGAAAATGAATGTACACCTGACCTGTGGTGTATGTTTCAAATAATTCAATGGCCTTTGGTCAGTTATTCCTTAGGCTTCTTATAAAAGATTTGTTCCAGTGTTTTTATTACATTATGAAAAAAAAGAGAGAAAATGTTTTTTTTTAACCATTTTCATCCCTGCCCCAAATAAGAACATACTTTTCCATAAATGTATAGTGGTAATAGTTGATGTGAGATGAAGCATAACATAAAACATGACACAAAGCTTTAAAGCATGACATAAAAATCATTGAATTTGCGATTTTTCTAAAATTAAGAAAATGTATAGTTCTAAAGATAGTAGGCCTATAGCAGTGTTATAGTCCCTTTCAAAAACTGCCCCTTTAGTTATACAAACTAAAATTAAAAAATTGTTACAAAATCTGTTAGAAAGAAAAAAGAAAATAGTATAAAAATGTAGCAAAACAATTAAAATATAAAACGATAATGCATACATAACAGAACTTGGCCTATAGCAGCTCAATGTGCTCAAATATTTGTACAGTGTGTGCAGAATTACGTAGGTTTTCTGATCATATATTTTTCCCAGGCACTTTTTATTGATTCCAAACCACATTAATCTTAATAATTACTATTCATTTTGTATTTAATCATGTGATATATAATTGTTCATGAAGGCTGGGAATGAAAAACGCCTTATATTAAGGTGTGCATTAGGCACGTTTTCTTTTACAGATAAAATAAGCCAAAAAAAGAGAGATTTAACTCGGACTGAAAAGTCAAACATTATTAAATGCCCATGAGAAGGATGCAATACTAATGCAATATTATAAATTGCAGTTAGGGCATGACCATTGGACAGTGAAATGCTCATTGGGTCAGCAGGGTCAGACAAATACACATGTTAACTGCACAATAATTGAGAACGAAGGTGAAGAATTAAGTGTGAAACCATCAGGAACCCTTTAGTCTCCAGAACTGCAACCTAGTGTACTGGCCTTATTAGATTTCTCTGGCATCTATCCAGTAAGTTAAACAGTGACTCAAAAAAAAAAAAACTCTCTGGACACCTCAAGTCGTTTCTAAAGTTTATGATTCAACTGTGAAACAATAAAAATATACAAAAGATACAATATGAAATAAGAAATAGGAAAACATAGCTACCACATTTTGCTGAACTACTGCAGTAATACTGGTACTTCCTGCTTCCTGGACTAAGATTTTGCTTTCCAAAATTAAATGGTGGCGCTGGAGACTAAAGGGTTCCTGATGGTTTCACACTTAATTCTTCACATTAATTCTGAATTCTTTTGCAGTTAAAATGTGTATTTTCTTCTCCACCTGTTTTTGTCTGACCCTGCTGACCCAATGATAATTTCCCTGTCCAATTCTTAACTACAATTTCTAGTATTGGATTAGTATTGCATCTTTCTCATGGGCATTTACAGTTTTTTTTTTTTTTTTTTTTTTTTTACAGTTTTACAGTGCAGGACCCATTTTTCAATACTTAAGTCACTTTTTCAAAACTCTTCACACAGTTCTCCTAACCAACTTTCAGCTCGGTACTGCAGTTCATTTCACTTTCAAAATGCACTAAAACTACCAAATCACTTCATACATATCTCAAATCAACACATTCTTCCATAACACTAGCAAATGTTGACAGCCAAAAAACACACTTTATCACCCACAAAACAATAACATAAAAAACACTAACAACAGGTAACTTTATACAATATTTTCCTATGTAAATGCTTTCTTTCTTCTACCTCTCTTCTGTTTAGAATTCACTGCAATACTAGAATGAATCAGACATCATGCAGTTATTATATTTTATGTTTTTGGAGTAATTCCAAAGTATCAAAAAATTTGTATACACACCATCCACCGATACAGATACAATAGGAATCAGCTGTGGTTGGTCCAATTGTTTTTATACCATTTCATTTTTAGATTCTAAATATATTTCATTACCATATTACTGTAGAAATGTGGCAAAAATGCTGTCTTATTCAGTTTTGTATTATGTTATTGTTTTGAACTTAAGTTTAACAGTTTTGAAAACTGTATGTAAGCATGTGCAAATTGGCCTGTAGGTACACAGAGTTTTGGCGGTTGTTGTGTCGAAGTGAGAAAAGAATTAATGCAATTTGAAAGATGTAGTCATTGAATGCATTTTGTGCCAAAGCAATGATAAATGATCCTGAGTTTAAGGCCAATTTATACTGCAGCGTGCGTACACTGTAAAAAATTTCTTGTCAAATTAACAGTAACTTACTGGCAACAATTATCCAGTAGTTGCTGTATTTCATTCAACAGTAAAATTACTGTAACACTAACTACAGTAGTGTTAAGCATACTGTAAAATTAAATACATTATTTTACTGTAATTTTTTTATCATGTTGAACTACAGTATTACACCGTTAATTTTTAATAATACTGTATAGTATTATACAGTTATGAAATGTTATTTTATTTCTTTTATAGTGCTACTATGTAACCTGTAGAATATGTAGAAAATCCATAGAAATATTATTTTAACTGTTAATGGGAAATAGAAAAAAGAACAATTGAAGATTTAACTGCACAACCAGGTTTATTGTGTATTTTCAAACAATACATTAGTAATAATAATGTAATATAATACAACAATAAAAATCTGTTTTAAAAAAAGACTAATGAACAATTTATCATTAATAATTAAAATCAGTGAACAATTCATGTATTTCAATTCATGCAAAAATGATCCTGAAGAGGTAAAATAGAAACTTGAAAGCAGAACAGGTGAGGATGAAGGCCAGGTGAGGAAAAAAGTGGAAGAGCAGCGACAGCACTTCTGATAATCCTGCAAGAAATGATAAGCACAAATCAATCAGAGGCTAAACATAAAAAAAAAAAACTAAATCACATTATCAACACCTTTTAAAGGGATTTTTTTTTTTGCCTATGGTATCCACCTTATTTTTCACAGAAGAGTGGGCCGGTTTCATACGCTTGCAGTTATTTCTAGCTGTACACAAAAGCTTGTTATGCTTCTTGATATTGCAATTCCTTACCCTATTATTTTAATGTATTGAATTTATCATAATTGTAAACACTAGTTTGAGGCACAAATATTTTTATTATTTACAGCATTTGTTATTCATCTCTTATTTCCTTATAGCGGCTAACGAACCGGAAGTCTCGCACATTCACAGAAAATAGCTTACTTCACTTTTGAAGTTGAAAAATAAGGTGGATATACTGCTTGCATGTTGTGTGGCATACATATACATATATCAACTATATTAGGGGTGGGGGAAAAAAATCGATTCACATATGAATTACGATTCCATCTTCTACGGATTCAAACCGATTCACACATTTCAAAAATCTATCTAAATGTTTAATAATGTGATGATGTTGTTTCAAAGAAGGACAGTTTAGAGAGTGCACAAGCTTGAAACAGAGGAAGCATTATGAATGAAGCTTATACTTTACTACAGAAGTTCATATCAATATCTTAACAAATAGAAAATAGTCTTAAATAATGTTTAGTTTAGTTAGTCGAGCACACTTCAGGCTTTTCTTGTGATCTTTCCATGTACAGGTAGGCTACTTTAGTTTTTACATACAAAAAACACGTTCAACATGGTACCGCCTATAAAAGAGCATGAACATGTCCTGTATCAGAGGCTAAAGTAATAAATATTGAGAATGCAATGGCCCTTATTCTATATCTCTGACTCCAAACAATCGGCCACTGATGAGGGCTGCGTTTCCCCAAAGCATTGTAACCTTAAATTAATCATAGAACAATTACCACCAATGGTCTACAATCATTTTAGGCTTACGATGCTTTTGGTAAACGCAACCCAGATCCTGATGATAGTCAGTTCCTTTCATAGATATGTCCGTTGACTTGATGCTCACTAATTTGAATGATGAAAAAGATGCGAGTCTGAATGCTGAGCGGCAGCGGGCTAGATTAAATTAACGCAGATATGAGGTGTGTATAATTTAAACTAAATAACTCCCACTCAATTGGGAATAACAGTAGCTGCTTTTTATTTCTATGCTGTTCGATTTTGAATCCAATTTAAATTTTATATATGCATAGAATATATTTAAAATATATGATCAAATGTAAATCTATGCATATATCAAATTTAAATTTGATTCAAAAGAGAATTGATTTTTGAATCAAATCGTGACCCCAAGAATCTATTTGAATCGAATCGAAAATTTATGATTCAGACACAAATCATTTCTACCGATATGGGCTCCGCTGCACATCCCTAATATCTCTTACCTTAATGATTTTGCCAGTCATATTCTGCAAAGTCCCTGATGAAAGATGTGTGAATTCAAAGACATGTTCTTCCTCCGAACAACCTTCCCACTCTTTCTGCTCCCCATGGAACTGTGATGTGCATTTTGAATTTTCAGGATTTAATCTGAAACCTGTAAATAAATAAAAAAATATTTTCCAACTGAATAAAAAACAACTCTTACGGACCATTTCTTTAATTGTCATTCTAACTGCATTCTAATAGGCTTCATCGCACAGTTTAAATGGATAATTCACTTCAAAATGAAAATTCTGTCATCATATACTCACCCTCAAGTTGTTTCAAACCTGTTTAAATTTCTTTCTTCTGCTGAACACAAAGATATTTTTAAGAATGTCAGTAACCAAACAGTTAACTGGGCCCATTGACTTCCATAGTATTTTCTTTATCCTACTATGGAAGTCAATGGATCCAGTTAACTGTTTGGTTATGAAAATATCTCCCTTTGTGTTCAGCAGAAGAAAGAAATGTATACAGGTTTGAAACAACTTGAGGGTGAGTAGACAGAGTTTTCATTTTGAAGTGAACTATCAAGCTTGACTCTCAAGGCGTCGTTTTTTTTCTTCAAATGAGTAACAAGTCAGTTTGCACATAATTAAAACATCAATTACGATATTATACCTGACAATACTGTAAATGACATACCTAGCTTTGTCTTTGGACAAAAATGCACACTTTTGAGCGCTTCCATCAGATAGACTGAGGTAAATATGAGCGCGCAACTGCACAAGGTAAATTTACTGGCTGATCGTCAGGTCCTCACAGACGACGAGTAAAAGAAAATAGTGATTTACACGAAAATAAGCGCGAATAAATCGATAAGAGGAATCGAAATGTTAATTTTTATAACAATAATCCGAATCCTAACCTTGCGTATCCGATTTCAGGATACATTTCTCGATTTTCAATTCCCAACCCTATGAAAATGTACGTTACCCGCAGGCGCGTCCACCGACTTAAAATGGTAAATAACAAAATGGTTAGATCATTCTGACTGTATACGTGGTCAGCTAATAACTGTAAAGTTAATAATTAGCTAGAATCCATGTATGCATACAAATAATAAGATTTATTACTTACCAGATGACGAAGTTCCACAGGTCGGTAGAAACAGACACGATCGATGCACTGACATGACAGTCACAGAAATACTCGTTCAAACTCAAATGCGCTCTCATGCACCCCCCACTGACAGAAATTAATACTGTCATGGTCACCCCATCCTGAAAATGTTTTATGTAGCCTAAAAAAACGTTGCTATACCAATTTTTCCTGCGGAATTGTGTGTGTTTTTTTTCGCGGTCAATTTGCACTGCTGTATTTAGATTTACAGTAACTGATAATTTCCCAGAATGCATTGAAAATCAACAGTAACATACTGTCAACTGTGTGCACAGTACATAACTGTTGAAAATACAACATAATACTGTGACAACATCTAAATCTACTGTAACTTACTGTACATAGGTTATACAGTAAGAAACTGTTGAGAAAAACAGTATAATCCTGTGAAAACAACAGAAATCATTTACAGTGTACCCTCCGGCGTACCCTGACGTGCACCTCTCCAAAAATGTAACAACGCGTCGATTCTACGCGGACGCAAGCGCTGTGATTGGTCTGTTAGAACCCCTCCCTCGGGTTTCACATGCTCCCTCTGCATGTGTATAAGCGCGTCAACGCGGACAATGACGCAGAAGTATAAATGAAAACCAACGTGTAGTGTATAGCGTAGAGGCTCCGGCGTAGGTCCGACGCAGAAGTATAAATCAGCCTTTAGCCCACATATACTTCTGTTGTGCTCACTGTGTGAAGAGTTTCGAAAAAGTGACCTAAGTATTGAGAAATGTGTCCTAGCGACTGTAAAAAACTGTAATAATATTAAATAACCTGAATATAAGCTGTTTTTCATTTCCAGCCTTCATGAACAATTATATATCACTGATACATTATTAAATAAAAAATGAATAGTTATTAAGATTAATGTGGTTTGGTAAAATGTGCCTGAAAAAAAAAATTTGACCAGAAAATCTACGTGCCTAATAATTCTGCACGCACTGTATAGTAAAAGAGGGTGAAATATGAATCAGGATGTGTGTTGTATGATGTTCATTATCTGTATAAGATCATGAGAATCGTGTATGTTTGTCTGATGAGTGAATGTGTAAGTCTTATCCTGTATCCTGCATGTGTCATGAATTATATTTTGAATCCAGGCATTTTTACCCCTCAAACTTCATGATCTGAAGTGAAAAGATTAACTGTGTTTTTTTTTTTCTTTTTTCAGTTGCATCTGGTTTTGAGGCAGCTGGAGTGTCAGTGTTTGTGATGGAGGGAGATTCACTCACTCTAAACACTGGTGTTGTAAAAACCCAACAAGACAGAATTAAATGGTATTATAATGACACTCGCATCGCTCAAATCAATAGAGATCTCAGTAAGATCTGTACAGATGTTCAGTGTAATAATGGCACTGAGAGATTCAGAGACAGACTGAAGCTGGATCATCAGACTGGATCTCTGACCATCATGAACATCAGAAACACAGACTCTGGAGAATATAATCTACTGATCACCAGCAGCGACAGCGACAGTGAAAAGATCTACAGTGTTTCTGTCCATGGTGAGTCATTCTGGCATGAAACTCTAGATGGCACAGGCTGATAAGTCTTGCGCTGCGTCTGAATTCACCTACTTATAGCTTACTACGCCCTAAAAGTACTTACTCTTTTTGTGAAGAAAAAGTAGTGTCTTGTTACTTGATCTGCAGCAGCGTTGTAGATCGTGGTAGGCTCCTCCCAAACCTACTTTTTTAACTTAATTTAATGAATGTTTAAAAGCAGATTTTATGTGTTTAATCACATAGGCTAATGTCACATTATTAATTCATTTTTTTAAAGCAGTTACAATTAGAGCTGCTTTTTCTCTTTAGCTGTAGCTGCATCAGAACAGTTTACATTTAATCAAAAATGTTCTTTCCGTTGGCAAGTTGATAGTTTTAAACAGTTCACAAAGAGGCTGATAAAGGGAACCAGCAGAGTGGAGAGAACAAGAAGGTACAGATGGTGTATTCAAATACAGATGGTGTATTATTTTTGTAATATGGATTTTCTTCTCATCCAGTTTTTTGAGGATGGTCTGCCTCATTGCAGGAAATTCCCCTGCTTGAGTGGTATATGTGTTAAGGAAGTCTGTCATTTCTTATGCAACTTTTTCCCAGGACAGTTCCAAATGTAATATGCCAAATGTGCTAACTGGACATGTCCAAAAAAGTACCTTTCAGAAGAAAGGAAAAACACATGTTGCTCTACAGACTGAAAGTCAAGAAAGTACTTGTTTAATATACACAGTTATTTCACAGTTTTTGTGGAGTCTCCCCTAAAAAAAAAAAAAAACTTAAATCATCTGTTGGTTTGTGTTTCAGGTGTTTCTGCTGCTAAACGAGATGAAATGAAGAGAAAGTCTGTGAAGGAGGGAGAATCTGTCACATTAGATCCTGTTGTAACAAAAAACCCAAGTGATGTGATGAAGTGGCATTTTGATGACACTCTCATAGCTGAAATCACTGGAGATCAGAGTAAGATCTGTACAGATGTTCAGTGTAAAGAGAGATTCAGGGACAGACTGAAGCTGGATCATCAGACTGGATCTCTGACCATCACAAACACCAGAAACACAGACTCTGGAGAATATCAACTACAGATCAGCAGCAGCAGTCGTCGTCGTCGCAGCATCAGCAGTGTGAAGAGCTTTGCCGTTACTGTCACTGGTGAGTGTAATTTAATCATTCAGGCGTTTGGTAGCGAAAACACCCATTACATTGGAATATAAAGAAATATGGTCTTGTCTCATCTCTTTAAGTTAAGTATCTTGATGACGGCAGTTTGTACTGGTGAAACAGTTCTTTTGACATCACTACAGGCCTGGTTCTTAGCAGCTATAGAAGGGTGGGCAATTTGGGCAATATCTGTCTATATGAGACTCTAGTAAGTATTATATCGGTTTTCTAGATAGATGCATGTGATAAGATGCAAAGGTTGGAAGAAAGAAGACAGTGCCGGCATGACTGGGACTCATACGATTTATTGGGATAACTTCAAAATAAACAGAAGTCGCGCACACAGCACATTCACCGTAGACTCGCTACAGCACAGATACCAGTTGCAGGCTCTGTCACTCTTTCCACCAGTTTTCACGTATACTCTTTTCACCAGTTGTCTCGCATGAGACCTCAGTACTTCTCTCTCTCTCCCCACTCTCTTTCCACAGCGGCTTATATTCGGTCTCTCCATGGCAATTACTGACTTCATGTATTTCCTATTGAAACAATGTGTTCGTCGTTTGCCCTTGAACTACTTGCCCTCTCCTTTTTCTCTCTATCTCTCCAGTTACAGACTACGCTGAACCACGCACCCCTCGCCACAATGCAAAACACACACCATCATTGTCTGGTCTCAACTAGGACTCAACCAAGTTGTGGATTATTCCTGAGAAACAGTACCTCTGTGTTCTTCTCCTTGTCTTCAATCCTGCCTATCTCCGGTTCTCCATCTCCCTGTTAGAGGAGACATTTCATTAATTCAGTACTCAGTGTTATACTTTTATGTTATTGTTTTCAACTTAAGTTTACCAGTTTTGAAAACAGTATGTAAGCATGTGCAAATTGGCCTGTAAGTACACAGAGTTCTGGTGGATGTTGTGTCGAAGTGAGAAAAGAATTTAGATGTAGTCATTGAATGTATTTTGTGCCAAAGCAATGATAAATGATCCACAGTTTAGCCCACATATACTTCTGTTGTGCTCACTGTGTGAAGAGTTTTAGAAAAAGTGACCTAAGTATTGAGAAATGTGTCCTAGCGACTGTAAAAAACTAACACGATCTGTGCCTAAATTCTGTTTGGGTGGGCTCACTTCTGCCCATGCCTAGAGCCGACCCAGTCACTGTGTGAAACAGTGATACTTAGTTTTAACTGAATCAGAATTAGATTAACTCTCTCAGACCGAAACCTTTCAGTCTATAGTGTCACCTACCCAGGCCTGCTAAATTTGTGTGTGTGTGTGTGTGTGTGTGTGTGTGTATGTGTGTGTGTGTGTGTGTGTGTGTGTGTGTGTGTGTGTGTGTGTGTGCTTGTTTTTGTGATATGAGGACACAAATGTGTATAATGACATGGGTATTACACTGGTATTACAACTTACACGTGAAATATGAGGACATTGCATGCGTCCTCATATTTCAAACAGCTTAAAAAACATAAAAAACAATGTTTTTTTTTAAAATGTTAAAATCCAGCATGTCTCCTGTGATGGGGAGGTTTAGGGATAGGGGCAGTGTAGGGGGATAGAATATATATTTTGTCCAGTATAAAAACCATTACGCCTATAGAATGTCCTCATAAGTCACAAAAACAAACGTGTGTGTGTGTGTGTGTGTGTGTGTGTGTGTGTGTGTGTGTGTGTGTGTGTGTGTGTGTGTGTGTGTGTGTGTGTGTGTGTGTGTGTGTGTGTGTGTGTGTGTGTGTGTTTGATTTCACCTGCACTGATAAAATCGTCCTGATAAGAACTAAACATTTCAAACAGAATCTCATTCACTGATTAATGACAGATGTGCTGATTTCTGATTTCTGGAAACAACTGTTTATTTCTCTCATTCACCTTCTGTGATTCGTTGTTTTCTTACAGATGGAGAATGACAGAGGTCATGTGATCTGAGATGATTGCAGCAGCTTTCACTTTCACTTTCACAGCTTTCACAACATTATTCCCATTATATTAAATCTCATGAAAATGAGCTGAAACATGATTAGAAACTAAACATGAAGCACTTAACCTGTTAAACGGATAATCTTAAAATGTAATTGTCTAATTTTATCATCTAAATGTGAGTAAAGTTCCTGCTAGGACATTATTATTATAAATAAGGTTATTGAACAGGTATTTGCTATTAGTACAAACAGCATTTAGAACAGATTGTTGATAGTTGTATTTTATAAACCTGCATTTAATCCTATCAGATTATTTCACCGAGAGCAACAAATGAGGAACCTCAGGAGTTGTGGTGTAATTTTAAAACAAAATGGGTGAAGGTTGTAGAAACGTTTGTAGGAAAAAAATGTTTTTGTTGAAATGCATGGATTAATTTTCTGCCTAAATTTTTTGTATTTAAATTAGGGTTGGGCCTTCTTGCTAAATATATTCATTGTGATTATTATTTGAATAAAAAAATAGGCCTCCTAAATAGGCCATTTAACAGATGACTCGGTACAAACAATAACTGCTTTCATTCATTCATGTTTTATCACTATCAAAATAAGGACACAAACTCACTGTTAGAACATTCACTTTCATTTTCCCTCAGAAGATCCAAAAAGAAATTAGCTATGATATCTGTAATGTTTATGAACAACTTTGAAACTTGTATGGCAACACAGGTTCTGGAAGTTAAAGTCTTCCTCATTTTCTCAAGGGATTTTTAATGATTCGGTTTAAAAATTTAAGGCAGATTCGCTGTGATATCTGAATGTATTTCTCTTCAGTCAGTATTCGACATCAGTAACAAAATCCATTTAATTGACAATTTCCACATTAAAAATTGCATTACCCATGATGATCATGGCAAATGTTGCATTATGGGATAATATTTCATTCCATCATAAAATACATTAAGTACAGTGTTTTAACCTTTGTTTTCCTTATTTTCGTGTTGTGTGTGTGTGTGTGTGTGTGTGTGTGTGTGTGTGTGTGTGTGTGTGTGTGTGTGTGTGTGTGTGTGTGTGTGTGTGTGTGTGTGTGTGTGTGTGTGTGTGTGTGTGTGTGTGACCAAAAATCAATCTGTCACTGTTGCACTAAATTGCCTTCTAATGAACTTTTGTTATGTGCACATTTACAGTCTGTGTGTTTTAAAATAAACTGAATACATTGAAAAGGAGCTTCTAATCAACTGTCATTATTCATACAAGTCAAATTTATTTTTATTATGACATCCCCTCAACTATACATGATTTATTGGTGTGATACATATTTTACATTTGTATTTGTGGGGTTGCTGCATATGCAACAAAATATAAACAGCACATAAATTAAGAAAACATGAAAACAATGTAATTAACCAAGAGATCTAAAATGGATGACATTAAAGAATGAGAAAATGAAATATTCAAGAATATTCATTGTTTGTCCACAAGATGGCCCAATACACCAGATTCAGGTAATGACAGTCCAGTTCAGAGTAAAGCATTAGTAAGCAAAGAATCGTTTTGCATCATTAAACAATTAGACCACACAAATTTTTGTTTTCATCTTAACTGATTAAAACTCTAATATGTAGGGACTTTTGACAGTTGAACCTGAAGTACTAATAACTGTACATTCCCTTTTTAGTGTCTATAGGTCTTCAGACCCCAAAAGACAGAATGTAACACACACACATTCCACCACAAGCCCTCACCCACACACACACACACACACACACGAGCCCTTCCCTCCCCCAACACACAAGAGAGGCTCCTGTTACACGGAATTCAACGGAAAGGGGATTCTAAAGAGAAATGAACCTTCTCTTTGTTTAAAGACATTTAAACAAATATATTCAATGTGTTTTATGTGTGTCTGTTTGCTTGTTGTCATTGTTACATTGGAATAACTATGATTTTTATCATTGGGCACTTTACACATAACTGTCTATTTCCAGAAGCGTTATACATCGTTCTTGGTCTTGTTCTAATCCTCAGGGTCCAGCTGAATTAATCAGAGACAAGAAATTACAGTAAAATGTATGATTCTATGTGCACCAGCTTTTTGGGACAGTAAGAACCAAAACTGACTGTCAGAGCCTGGCATTCTTAGATAACAGCGTTTACACCTCCCAGAGGAATGTAAGAGAAGGTGGGGGCCTCTCTCTCTCTCTGAGTCCTAAAGAAGGAGGAATGAATTCTACATTTATGTATATATATATATTCTATTTCTCCTTGAGAAGTGTACGAACAATGTATCTAATCTCATGTTATGATTTGTCTTTTATGTGTTTGGTCTGTTTCTCGAAAACTGGGATAATGTTTCAAACCTTGCCAACTAATGTTTAACCAAATCCATTTGTGGCAAGTTTGGAGTCTCTGAGCTCCGATCTTCGCTCCCCAGTTAGCCATTGATATCACATCTTGCTAAAACTTTGTTACACATATGACTATAATAATTATGAAGATTCTGCTTTTAAACACCCGATGAAATTAGGGTTTCAAATGCCTTGCTTAAGAGAACAAAAGATCATAAAACCTAAACTCCCGCTCGAAACTCCCTCTTTCCGATTGGCCAAGCTGACAGGAGAAGGTTGGCTTTATCCAAAGGGATAAATCAGTCCCCCTCCCTCTCTCGCACTCTCTCTTGCTTTGTCCGTCGTTACTGCTGCACCATGTAACCCGATCTCGTGGTCTCCTTCGGAGACCCGATCCGATCTTTATATCTTTTCTTTGTAAGGCAAAGTTTTGTTTTCCATAGTCGACTCTGTTTACTTCCACGAAGTGAAACAAACGTAGCCGAGCTACTTTCATTGGTAATGCTACTCAAAGACTTGAAACCGCCGCGCAACACGAGCGCCCAGAAACACCACGTGACGCTTACACACACAAAGGACTCCGCTCACGCACGCGGCCGGGACAGGCCTTCAGGAATGCGACAACACAGCGAGACCCATAACTTGTGCAAGTATAATCTGTTTAAAGAGCTCATAAGGAGCATTAAGATGATGTTTCGTGTTGTAATCAGAAAAGGTGAATGTCTTAGGAGGAAGTATGCCAATGTTCTCTCTCTCTAACCCCCCTTTCTCTCTCTCTCTTACTCGCTCTCACGCGAGTGATTCATCCCTATCTCTATACCTCACACACTCACTCGTTCATTGATGTTTTATTGTATTGTCTATGTCTGTGTTTGTAAATACCTATATATATATATATGTATATATCCCGTGTAACGTAGTAAATATATAAGAAGACATGCCTTTATTAAATCATGACATTCACGTGACTGATTCATTCTCTTTGCTCATTCTCAAGTTTCTTAAGTGCCAAAGATCTAAACTTATGCTACACGCTTTACAAATGAAACATACTTTAATTAGTATGTGTTTATAGGGCAGGAAGCCCAATTCTTCTGGCCAGAGAATTGCGTTTCCTGAAATCCTATAAAGTAAGACAATATTGGGGAACCCCCACAATATTATTCTGACAATTGAGCTAAATTAATTTTGCCTGCTTTGTAAGACGTGGTCTGTGTAATTAACTGCAATCAACTTTTCATTAAAATGAAAAGATGCACATGTATACATTCAGGTAAAATGACATTCTCCCTTAGAGGGAGATTTATTAACATGTAAGACTGATCTAATCCAAACATGTATGAATAATTATTAATTACCAATTATTAATTATGATATGCAAATTCCCCAAGGATTAGACCCGCCCAAGAGTCTTTACAAATATATGTCACAATATTTATGAAAACTGTTGTTTCTCTTGTCATCCTCTTGAAGCTCTGACGTCATTGACCAGAAGAACAACAGCAGCCGCAGAAGCCACGCCCATCAGCGCAGTGACGACCAATCGCAGCACAGCTTCAACTGAATCACAACAGGGGGCGTGGCCTTTTGGAGAAACTAATGAAACAAATGATACGTTAAATTGAGATTTTCAACAAGCTGACTTTAGCTGTCAAAGGCAAATAAAATAAAATAAAATACACCAAATAGATTTCTGCACAATCTCCTTCAGTGCTCCACTGATAAAACAAATCAAAAAAAGTTGATTCGTTCAGAAAGCCACGAGTAAATGATGAAAGAAGCTCATTCATAATTTCTAGCATCTTAATTTATGAAACTTGGTAAAACCAACAAATTAATTCAGTAATATTATGAGTGCTGTGGTACCTGCACATGTGTGACAGAGTGTGTTGATGTCCAGATGTGTGGTCTGGTTGCTGATGGGATTGTTCAGCACACAGCTGTAGGTGTTTTTATCCTGATATTCCACCTCCAGAGGTAGAGAGAGACTGATGCTGAGATCACACACACTGATGCTGGACAATACACTCATTCCTGCGTACCAGGAGAGAGTCACATCACTCACATTCAACACTGATGAACACACCAATGAACAATTTGATGAACAGTGTGAAGAGTTACTGCTGATGACAGGAATAGGCAGACGAGCTGAGAAACATGAAAGAAACATACAATCAACAATCCATATGTTCAATTGTGTTTAGTGTGATCACAGTTAGTGTTTCTGTGATCTTAATAATCTCAAATTATAAAATTTCAGTACGTAAAAAATAGAATAAGAATATTTGAAGGACAGGACAATGATCTCTACTCACCATAGACAGAAACACTGAATGTTTTTGATGTCAGTTTCGCTCCCCTTATCTCTAGTGTATAATCTCCAGTATGTTCAGTTGTGGTGTTTGTGATGGTCAGAGATCCAGTTTGATGATCCAGCTTCAGTCTGGCTCTGAATCTCCCATCAAGAACATCATCAGATATGCTGAACAATCCAGCAGTTTTACTGATTTGAGCTATCAGAGAGTTTTCAGGTCCATATTTCCACAGTATCTCTTCATCTTCATGTATTTCAGCAAGATCAGTGTTTAGAGTAACAGAATCTCCCTCCATCACAGACACTGAATCACCAAACACACCTGGAGAAGAATCAGTTGTTTTCGTTTTTACAAATTAAGGTTTCTGTCTATAAATAAAAACATAGCTGTAGTTTGTAATCTTTAGATGTGAATGTAAGAACAGAGGCAGAAACACAAAAGAGTCTCTGCTGAACAGGCCGCTGGAAAACATGAGAGAAATAAGAATCTGATAGGAAAAAAATGTTTATTGCAACATCAGGTCAGTGTGGTCAGTGCTCATGACCTGATGTTCTAAAACACTCTCTGTATATAAAATAATTTGTTGGGCTGTCACCACACGTTCACCAGAGGAAGGAGTAGATTAGATGGAGGATGGACATTTTCACTGCTGCAGCTGTTTTATGGCTGCACAATTCATCAAAATGAAACCGCACTCGATTTGGCAAAGGCGTTTATTTTATGTGCAGTTTGTCAGTGCAGCGGCTGATCAGTAGTAAATGCTGTTTCATCTGAACACCAGAGGGCGCTCTCACACAGACACGTCAAATTATGTCCCACAGAATATAACACATACTTGATGATACAAATACTTTGTTTTTTTACTCAAGTAGATTTTTGTGCTGACTTTTTACTTTTACTTTTACATTTTTAACACGAATATCGGTATTTTATAATCCTTACATTTTACAAAATTGGCTCGTTACTTTAGTTTCAAATCATTTCAGTGGAGTTACTGTTATTATTTTCCGCGTCATTAATTACCGTTGCACTTGACGCACCACAAGACGACTCGACAGATTCGGCAGCATTTATTTGCGGCAAATCATTGCGGCTTGATGGCGGCAACGTTAGCACATAGTAGTATGGAGGGTAACCAGGATTAAAGGATTAGTTCACTTTTTAAAAAACTTTTGCTGATAATTGACTCACCCCCATGTCATCCAAGATGTCCATGTCTTTCTTTCTTCAGTCGAAAAGAAATGAATGATTTTGATAAAAACATTCCAGGATTTTTCTCCATATAATGGACTTAAATAGTAGCCAAAACGGTTCACGGTCCAAATGACAGTTTCAGTGCAGCTTCAAATGACTTTAAACGATACCAGACGATGAATAAGGGTCTTATCTAGCGAAACGATGCGCCATTTCGAAAATAAATAAAACAGTTTAAGTATTATTAGCACAAATGCTCACCTTGCTCTGTCCTGAGATGCACGTTCGTGATTATCCTGTTCGAACTCGTTCATCAAAATGAACAAATCTTTTTTCGAGTCATTTTATTCATTCAACGAACGAAATGACTCGAAAAAAGATTTGTTCATTTTGATGAACGAGTTCGAACAGGATAATCACGAACGTGCATCTCAGGACAGAGCAAGGTGAGCATTTGTGCTAATAATACTTAAACTGTTTTATTTATTTTCGAAATGGCGCATCGTTTCGCTAGATAAGACACTTATTCATCGTCTGGTATCGTTTAAAGTCATTTGAAGCTGCACTGAAACTCATTTGGACCTTGAACCGTTTTGGCTACTATTTAAGTCCATTATATGGAGAAAAATCCTGGAATGTTTTCATCAAAATCATTCATTTCTTTTTGACTGAAGAAAGAAAGATGTGGACATCTTGGATGACATTGGGGTGAGTAAATTATCAGCAAAATTTTTTAAAAAGTGAACTAATCCTTTAAGAATTCAGAGGCCCCTGGGCACAATGTCTTGTAGGGATGCCAAATGTATAGTTTGTCCAAGGAGATTTTAATTTGGCATTAACAGTTTTACTGACTTAATTAAAGTCTTGTGCTGTTTAATAAAGGCACAAAGCCATATCACGGTTTCGATTTTAGTTCATTGGGAAAATATAATGCTAAAGACCTTTATGTTAGGCTATACATAAAGATGTAAATCTCATATGTGTTGGGAGAAGGGAAAAGACAGAGTTCGGCAAAAGGTGGATTCGATCTCGGGTCAAACGCGTCAAAAACTGCTTTCAAGATCCTCACGCCCTACGACCTCTGCCACTGTAAATATTTAGTGGCGGGCGTCTTTTTGCTAAAAAGAAAGGCACTTGGGGTGCTTTCACACGAAACAAAGGGGCGTTTCCCTTTTGGCCCGGTTCGTTTGGTCATATGTGAACACAACAATCGCACTCTGAATCGGAACAAAACAACCGAGCCGAGACCGCCTAGAAGAGGTGGTCTAGGCTCGATTCCATACGATCCCTGGAGCGGTTCGTTTGTAGTGAGAACACAACCGACCCACGAACCGGAACAAATCAATGTGTTGCCTGGCAACAGACGGCAATAGATCGCTTGTAAACATGAAGCTTCGGCAGCATATTTTTCTGATTTTTTGCAGTATGTTGTTGTGGTTAATGTGCTGTGAATTACGGTGGCCGATAGAGCTCAACGCGCTGCAAACTAAAGAAGACGCATGCAAATAGAAAAAAACGCATGCAAATAGAAAAATGCATGCAAATAGAAAAAAACGAATGCAAATAGAAAAAAACATCTGCAAATTAAGAAAAACATCTTCATCAGTTCCACAACACACCTGTGCTCCAAGTACTCACAACACAACCAAATACAGAAACGCGCTGCAAACGTTCACAACACAACCAAATACAGAAACGCGCTGCAAACGTTCACAACACAACCAAATACAAAAACGCGCTGCAATTAACACAGACCACAACGGAAATGTTTCCGGGGAACCAAATAAGTGACGGACCCGGCTGGGACGTGCTTATTGCTCGCGAGCATCCCTATGCCCTACTCCATTCGAAGGGCAGACGGCAGAGCTCTTCAAGTGGGACTTTGGAGTGAGCAGGGCACTAGTGTGTCATTTATGTAGCCGTTTGGAACACACTTTATGAAGGGAGCGAGGAAAGACAACTCCAATGTAATTATTTTACCTAGGATGTTCCTATGACAACGCAGCACATTGTCCATCAGCTGAACTGCTGTTTTACTGACGACAGAAATATAATGCTGTTAACATAACGGTTGCAAATATATATATATATATATATTTGCAACCGTTATGTTATATATATTTATATATATATATTTTTTTTACTTTACAAAAAAACTGTTAATATAGGCGTTTTATATATCCGTTATATCTGTGTCAGTGTCTCAACTTTAAACTTTGGACCAAACATTACCTAACATTTCTTATGAATATTTTCTTTATGAAACTTTAAACATAACATGAAACTATTTGTATAGTGTGACTGATGTATAGATTAATATCTTGCCTTCATGTTCTTCTTCTCTTTCTTTTTTATTTATTTATTTTATTTTTAAATAAATAAAAAAGATTTAAATAAAGATCATTGTTCTTTTCTCATTTGTATTCTGATGACATTGAACAAATTGTTAACACATATTGTATACTGTATACAAGTTGTATGTCATAATAAATTGAATCTCTGTGTTTTGTGGGGAAAAAGTTCAAAGAAATAAAATAAAGTAGAATTTTGAGCTGTAAGCAAGGAGTATAGAAGAACTATAAAATTTTTTAATATTATAATATTATTTATATACAATATTATTTTAATATTATAGTTTATTTATAAAAATAATATAGGCTTTCACTTCGTCAATAAATGTTTTTTTTTTTTTTTTTTTTTTTTTTGCTGTAAGCACGCACGTCCCAGCCGGGTCCGTCACTTATTTGGTTCCCCGGAAACATTTCCGTTGTGGTCTGTGTTACTTGCAGCGCGTTTCTGTATTTGGTTGTGTTGTGAACGTTTGCAGCGCGTTTCTGTATTTGGTTGTGTTGTGAACGTTTGCAGCGCGTTTCTGTATTTGGTTGTGTTGTGAGTATTTGGAGCTCGTATGTTGTGAAACTGATGCAGATGTTTTCTTAATTTGCGGTGTTTTTTTCTATTTGCATGCATTTTTTTCTATTTGCATGCGGTTTTTTATATTTGCATGCGTTTTTTTCTATTTGCATGCGTCTTCTTTAGGTTGCAACACGTTGAGCTCTCACGGCCACCGTAGTGAATGAACAAAACAACCAGTTCCAACGTGAGTCCAGACTTCGACAAAACACTGTTCTGATGGCCATAATCAGAAGACGTGCAGCTGCACGGATTCACCGTAGAAGATGGACTCTGTATGCTCTGTATGCTGATGACCACATATTTCAAATGCAACTCTTCCTCAGACAACCTAGGTAATAACATGTAAGTGCTCTGATTATATGTTAATTGTGTGTTTATATGCCATAACATTTTTAGGCATCCGATTTTTAGGTTTAAATTTTAAGTCTAGTTCATAGCTTTGTGCTCTTTTTTGTGCAATAAAGAGAACAGGGTTGAGATAAATCATTGGATTTATTGGATCCTTGTCACTTCTTGTACACTTCGGTGTTCTTGTGTGTCCAACATCCGGGAGATGTGTTCTTCCGCCCAAATTTCTATGAGGCATTTCACCTCTTCGTAGCACCAAGTCAACCCGCGATTCATTTTGTGTTAGGCTACTGTTGTCATGGCGATGTCCCACAATAAAATGTGCGACCTGCACGCATGAGGTAGTGATGTAATGGCGTAAGGAAAGCCCTGGAAGGGTGCGCGATTTGGACCGCTTTACAACAGTGTGGTGTGAACAGAGTGACATATTAAATTGATTCGGAACAAAGTATTCTGTTTTGGTTCTGTTCCGGAACAAAACAAATCGATCCAGGTGTGAAAGCACCCTTAGTGTAAACATATGCTCCGTTATTGGAAATGTAAAAAAATATGTTTTTTTTTTCTCCCCCTAGCTTGGGCTCCAAATGAGCATGGGCCCCTGGGCCAGTGCCCATAATGTCCATTGGGTAATCCGGGCTTGACGGCGACATTATTGATAATGAAGAAAACAGAGATCCCAGAGCACACACACATGTAGATTCCTTAAAATGTTAAGGGAATATTAAAGAGAAACTGGATCTGTGAATTCACACAGAATCACAATTGAATTCATATCTGTTACGGGTGTGTTGCAGGCAGATGAAGAGGCAGCAGTCAACAGGTCCAATTCAAATATACTTTACTCAATATCAAACAAGGATCACGGGAGACAGCAAACACCATATACAAACGTACATACGAACGAGAACCGACAAGGAGTGAGGGAGAACACCGGGTTTAAATACACATAGAACAGAATGGGGAAACAAGGCACAGCTGGGGCAAATGAACTGAACACAGGTGAATGAACTGAACACTAACGAGGAGCGGGAAAACTGAGAACAGGACTGAACCAAATACACAATGACAGGGGGAAAACTCAGGAATACAGACACAAGACAGACATAACTGTAACAATATCTTGCTCAGTCAGAATCGTATTAACCTGGAGTCCCAGTCTCTGTCACAATAATCATATATGTGATGTTTTAGGCCTATTGGCAGACCTCCATTTAGAATGTAGGCAATGACATATAAATAACCTTTTTTTCCATATCCATAGTTTCTCACCTCACACTCTAGTAACATTTGTGTGGTCCAGGTAGCTTTGCATAAAAAATGGTTGTCATTTGCAAGGCTACTTTTACTTTTATACTTTACGTCTGTACATTGTTACTTTTACTTGAGTAAAGAAGCTAAATCAGCTTCTACTTTTACCAGAGTATTTTTTAACACATGTATCTGTTCTTCTACTTGAGTACGGGAAGCGAGTACTTTTGCCATCTCTGGCGATTAGCCAAATCGGTTAAGCGCAATTTCCATGTTAATTGCGATTAATCGTGCAGCTCTAAACTGTAGCAACAACAGTCTCGTAAGCAATCCCAGTGTTTTGTGGTTGGATGTTAGAGTGAACATAATAGTCTTCATTTTCTCCCATCATCCGAGCCACTAAAGGGCACAGCGGATTCATAGGCGCTGATACCGTGGGTGCTCCGGGGCTCGAGCACCCACGGAAAATACTGAGCACCCACGGAAAATACCGAGCACCCACGTGCTAGACTGCCAGTAGGCTACATTCATTTAAAATTAAACATTGCAGTTGGTGCTATGTGAAGCATCTGTCACTGTGATTGGTTATGTCGATGTCAGTCTCGCCTGCTCCATATCCTATCCACCAATCACAGCGTTTCTCGGATGAAAGCACCTCAGTCTGGTCGCGGTTACGCACGTGTCAGTTACACTTTTGATCTCCAATCCTGTCTGTATTTGTGAGAAGTGGTGCTGTCCTGAGTTGAAAGAGAGCCTACGTTACGGCTTTATCATCAAGTACATAGGTGTGTGTGTTCGTGTCGACCGCTGTCCATTTCCTAAAAGGGGTCGCATGAACACATATTCTCTATGAGCGTAATTTACACACACCGGCGGCGCCATTCGGCGTCTATCCGCGGCGTCCAGCAACGACTCAGGACCTTGTTCAAAATCCTGCCGTGCCACAGAGCGCGCGCCGCGATTTACATAGTTTTATATTAAATTTACATTTATTTGTCTCAAATGGTCAATAATGTATAGCCTACTGACTTATAGCCTAGTGCTCCCCGAAAATATCATGTTAACAACAACCCTTTAGAAAACGTAATTCCTTTGTGGATCCTCTTGATCTGCTTTCTCCATGTTTCTTTGACTAATCTCAGTGTCTCACGCACGCTGCATGCGAGTTAACCATGTTCGACACATGTAACTGGGAGTGGGGCCGTCCACACTGTTTTATCCACTGTAGGCACCGCTCACGATGTGTTTTCGGCTTTGGGAATGGAAAGAACACAACTCCTCCAGACAATCTCTCGGGGTATCTAGTGTCCGATTTACAAACGCTGTGGGCGCACCTCTTCACCATCTTGCTTGGAGTCAAAGTTTGACGGACCTGCTCACATAGTAACGGTTGCTATGATATGAGATTGGACAATGGCCGTTTTGGGGCAGGGGCCGGCGAATGGTCAATTGACACTGTAGGTCATAAGACAATGACAACATAGCAGATGTAGTCCAGATTACTGTACATTCATACTACATACAGTATAAATATATAATATACTACACTCATACTACATATACTACACTCATTTAATTTATAATATAAAACATACTAGCGAAAATAAATGTGTCATTTAGAGGGAAAAACTACGCTCATATAATTGGCATACTTTTTTAGCGGTCGTGGAGTGATACTCAAGAGAGTATACTATTTCGGAAGCAGTATGTGTCTACATAGATGCCACATTTGACAGCTTCAGCTACGTCGGTGGGTCCGCCATCTTGGAACGGTCAAAGTGTCGTCACTCATAGTAAGAATCAATGATGACACAACGATCTGCAGCTTCTGGTTGTGAATTTGCTTAGATGTACATTCCCACAAGAAATGGGATAAACTTTCACACATGAGAATGTGTTTGTTTGTGTTTTTATATGTATTATCTCAATATGACAGGTTTTTATACTAGTAACTCGTTAATGTTGTATTAGCTGACGCCTTCATCTTGTGTGTTAGTTTATCAAAATCATCTGCTGAAGTCTATTGCAGATATAGACATTCATACATGCGTCTAACTACAGTTGCAGACAATCAGTTACAAAATGGCAGACGCCACTGATTGTATTTCACAACCAAAAAAACTCTATGGCGCCCTCTAAGTTTTACGCTTCTAGTGGAAAATGCATTTATTTTACTATAACAACAAAATTAACATGATTTAACTCTTAATAGCATTTCATAACTGAGTAGTTATCCCACCCCTACTTTAAGGCCCCTGATTTCATTATTACTTTTTGCAAATGTTTTAGCAAATTGCAAAATGTTTCACTGAAGTGTTTGTAACAGACACTGGGAAATACACAACACACAACACTGACTTTTAGATGATTATACTTTTCAAATGCCTGCAGAGGCTGTCATCATTTTCACATCAGATTCATCATTAATCATTTCATGTGATGGACAACGAGTAAAGCCATGAACTCTGAAATTATCCCAATAGGCCTACTTTTATTCTAAAATGTCGTTGCACAAGAGAAAAATAAAAAGAGCAGAATCTATTTTATTTCAGCTTAACTTGTGCATATTTTAATTAAGAATAACAGAAAATGCAAATCATCTGGCTGATTAAAAAAGTAGCCAATTGCTTTGTATTAAAACTAAAGCAAGATTTAATGTCTTAAAAGAAATATAACTTACCAGCAATATGCCACATGTAGCACAACATAAACAGATGATCCATCTTCAAATAACAGTGCTTGATATATGTGAACACTTGTGTGACAGACAGATTGTGAACTGACTCAATGGTGTTAAACTGTGATATGAATATGATTGCGTGTGATTCCTCCTCCACCGGATTTAAACACCACCCACATGTGTGAGTTATTCTTGCATGTGGTGTTCTTTCTCCAGGACGTGTTATTAGTGGCAGACAGTATTGTTTATTTTACAAGTTGTACCATTTAAGTTCTTGTTTTCGATTATTAACCTGACCTCTGGCCATACTCTATTAGTGGTGCTTGTCGTAGACCCATGGATGATGGATGAGGTGTGCTTTGACTTTTATAAGAGATCGGGTGACGATGTTTACATGCAAAAGATTGCATTGACTTCACATGGATGAACTTTTGGGTCATAGCTCTGAACAAGGATTTTGTAGAAATGTGTGGGTTTTAGACTTCTAGTCAAGACCGCCAAAACCGAGACCAAGACACTACCAAGACCAGAGGATATCGAGACCAAGACCAAGACCAAGACCAGACCAAGACAGACCAAGACGAGACCAAGACCGAGACTAAGTCGAGACCAAGTCGAGACCGGAGGGGAAAAAAGACTAGTGTTGAAGCTAAGCAATAACTTGTAAGATTTTGTTTTGCATTTCCTGCCTATCTCTGCCGATTTCGAAGTCTCCAAATGAATCCATTCTGCAACTTTTAAATACATAATTATATTTTTAAAAATGAAATTATAGGCTTAAGTGCAGGATCCGAAAGTTGGTTGTTTTGTTGCTATGGTTACACACACACACACACACACACACACACACACACACACACACACACACACACACACACACACACACACACACACACACACACACACACACACACACACACACACACACACACACACACACACACACCGTTGGCGGTGCGCTTAAAGTCATCTGTCTGTTGTGCAGTTACCCAAAATCTCCTGAATGAAGTTAAAACCCATCATGTCACTGATATGTGTTTTACTAAATATTAATACATCAAAACTGTACATGATATGTGTTTTTTAAATCGAGTGATCAAAGTGCTCGTTGCCGCTGCGATCAGTGGTACAGTGTTTTCTCGTGTGTCTCGCGCGCACCGCACTGTCTTCACTCGGACGCGTGCTTCAATCCGTTGCTGATATCGCCGTGGATATTGTAGTATTGTATTGCTAAATCCCCCCAGTGCCCGACCACTATGTCGGTCTGAGACAGCGAGACCTAGGCAAGACCGAGAGGTACGAGACCAAGACAAGACCAAATACCGTCAAGGCCGTGACAAGACCGAGACCACGTAAAAGTGGTCTCGAGAGAGACCGGTCTCGCGACTTTTGGCGCTTTTCCACTGCATGGTACGGTACAGTTCAGTTCGGTACGGCTCAATTGTGGTGCGTTTCCACTGCATGGTACGGTACGGTACTGCTCGCTTCGGCTCGCTTTAAATGGTACCTGGTCTGTTGAGGTTCCAAGCGTGCCATACCGGTACTAAAATGTGACGTGAAACACTGCAGATCACTGATTGGTCAGAGTCAGACAGACAGAATCGTCACTATCAGCGTCATTGGATTTGCGATACGAGACACTAAACCCGCTAGATTTAAATAACCAGTAGACAACAGCCAACGCGGTAGCACCTGTTTTTTACTTTCTTGAAAAAAAAGAGATCAAAACTTTAAAAAAAAAAAATGGCTGAATCGTGGTCGAGGTGCAGACGTTCCTCTCTTTGGTTGCCGAAGAGCGGGGGCAAAACGGAATGAAAAGGTGTTCCAAGTAGCTCAGCTCTTACGAGTATCTTTGCATTATCGGGTGAAATATAATTTTTAAAGATAATAAACACACTTTTACCCCCAAAACATTTGGTTTTAAATGATAAACAATATATATATTGCTCAAAATAAACTAAAATAGTGAGATAAAGCCAAAAAACTGTTCACATGCCATTTGGAATGATGTTTACTATTGCAATTAATTTGTGGGTGAATTATTCCTTAATTCTCTTATATTCTCTCTCCGATGTTCCAAACCTGTACATTGCTATTTATATTCTTTATATTCTGTCAAGCACAAAAGGAGATATTTTGAACAATCTATCTAGAGCTCTTTTCCATACAATAGAGATGCTTTACTTCAGATGTTCTCCGCTGTTGCAGCTCTCAAATTTCATTATCTACATGTTCAAAGATGGCATATTGTGTTAGTTTGCATCACACACACAAGCTAATAGTGTTTAGCATCGCTAAAATCAAACCTGGCGTGGAGCATCATGGCTAATGAGATTTCAGGGCTTCAAGAGGGATGGGGCAAAACGGAATGAAAAAGTGTTCCAAGAAGTAACGTTAGCTCAGCTCTTAGCCGCACACGGCTATCACCGTACCGAGCCGAGTCGTACCACGCAGTGGAAAAGCGAAGCGAGCCGAACCGTTCTGCGCCGAGTCGAACCGTACCGAGCCATACCATGCAGTGGAAAAGCGCCAATACATCACTAGTGGGTTTCCAGATTTGAAGAGGCTGGCTGTAAGACCTCACAATGGGTGTAAGTTGTAGCCCTGTGTTACAAGAACTGCCCAATTTTTTCCCATAGACATATTATGGTGAAGGACGACCCTTGAAACAGGAAGAAACATGTTTTTCCTACTATGGGAACTTGCATAGGAAAATTGAGCATAACTCTGGGTCACAGTGCCATAGAGATATGAGGGTGGGTTAATTTCACTCAGGCAACCAATCAGTCTCTCAGGATCTTTGTGAAACTATCAAGCCCTAGCAACCATTAGAGCATCCTAGCAACTGATCCCATAAACTACCATTATAAATGGCCCGGATGGATATCTTTGCAGCACACAAGGGTGAGTTTGACTCATGCAAACATTCAGTCTTAAGTTTCTTCTTGGACACTCGGTATCAACACCCTAGCAACAAAGGTTGAGATCCCTAGCAACAAGTTCCATAGAGTTCCATTCAAATAGATCAAAAGGGACATCTATGGATAGAAGTGTCATAGACACATGAGGGTGAGCTTGTGTAGTTTTGTGTATTTTTTGACTCGAGGCAGTGAAGTTGCACGCAGCAAACACCATTCACTTTCTCTTCAGAAAATCTGTCTAGTTTTTTTTTTTTGTTTTTTCACACATTACTGTTGATGGATCAAGGAATCAAGTTTCTTTGTTTTTATTTTTTAAGATTATAATTAATCTATTTTTCTGTAATGCAGAAGCTGTTAGTCCAGCCATCAGCTCAAACCACATCTCTGTTCAGCTGTAAATTGATCAGACCACTGCGGTTTCACTCTGACTCACAAACTGAGCTTGAGTGTCTTCTTTATTCAGTGTATCATATACCGTGCGTTTCACTCGGCATGCAAAAGAAAGAAAAAACACTCAGGCCTTCGCTATTATTATAATTTATACGTTTTTGCATGATAGATAAGGATTTATTTAAATGACATGCTTCGAAAACACTTTTAAGGTCACAGTTTATTGACACAATTTAAATCCACATGCAAAACACTGTTTTGGCATTTACCTTCTGCATTAGAATTTTTTTCATTTACATACTGGAGTCACAGTGCAGAATATTTACTGTAACAGTATTATTATTATTAATAATTTATTTCATTTTGAATGTACTAGATAACAATGAGCGTTTGGTTGAACTGATGGCACCTCTGACTGAAACTATTAGAAGTCCACTAGTCCTGTAGTTGTTGCTATACACCATCTGTCATATAATACTGAAACACAGGAAGTGTTGTTGGCTTGTGTGTGTGTCATTTCTCTGGGCCTGTCCCTAGACACACTTGCGTTGTTTGCTACTTGAACACTGGAGCCTAATACTGAA
Organism: Chrosomus eos; assembly: GCA_036326025.1. Taxonomy (NCBI): domain Eukaryota; kingdom Metazoa; phylum Chordata; class Actinopteri; order Cypriniformes; family Leuciscidae; genus Chrosomus; species Chrosomus eos. Next base: position 72,115 of record JAZAVI010000125.1, read on the forward strand.
AATATACATTATAAACTAAAAGTGGTCAAATGATCCAAGACCACAAGTGTAAGAAAGAGTGGAGGAGAGAGAGTTTGGCCTAAACACTTTCTAAAACTAACAACCTGAGGTAATAACTGGTATCTTTTATATTATCACTGGGGATTCAAATGGTACAATTTAAAGTAAAAGGCACATGTTGAATAAAATATTACTGAAGTCTTAAAGTAGTGGAAGATTGCAATAATTTAGTTGATTTTCTACCCTATGAAGGAATGATATTTATCTGTAAGGATCTGTGAAAATACCCTGAAATCAATACTTGTGTGTATGAATGCACATATATGAAATATGCACTGAAATATGTGCACTTATCCAGGACACACATGTTAGGGGTTGAGTTTACAGTTGTGATGCTGTTTTAGCTGCTTTTCTTCATAAATCCACCAGATGACTCAATTTATCAGTTAAATCAATATCATACCACTGATGATCAGAGTAGACATCAGTCAAAAAGATCTTGAAATCAGTTAATGACACACAGATCTTGGATTATCACCCATCTAGAATGCCTGTGTCTAAGAGTCAATTTTGCGAAGAGCATGCTATCCTCCAGCCAGAATATCTCTTTTCTGGGAATAGTGCTAGACTCTCATCAGAGCGTGCACTTGCCATTCAGCACCTTGCAACATCGGCATCAGCTGTACTCCAGCTAGGATTGTTGCACATGCGTCCTCTCCAACGCTGGCTCAAGAGCCGTGTTCCCGCTCACGCGTGGCGATCGGGCCACTTTTTAATCAGAGCGAATCACGGCAGCATAAAAGCCCTGACGCCCTGGAAAGCCTTCGACTGGTATCAGTCCGGCGTGAGTCTGGGCGTGAACACAAGGAGAAAAATGATCACAACAGATGCCTCCAAAATAGGATGGGGGGCCCTCTACGATGGCAAGCCTGTTTCCGGCTTGTGGTCATACCCGGAAAAGCGCCTACATATAAACTGTTTGAAAATGAAAGTGGTCGCTTTGGCTCTCAGAGCCCTGCTTCCGTACCTGAAAAACGAGCACGTCCTGGTCCGAACGGACAACATGACGGTAGTATCGTATATAAATCGCCAGGGTGGACTCAGGTCGAGCTCCCTGCACTCAATGGCCAGGGAACTCATCCTATGGTCCCAGCACAACCTGCACTCACTGAGAGCAGCGCATGTGCCAGGCGTCCTGAACCAGGGAGCGGACATGCTGTCCAGAGAAAGAGTTCTCCCAGGAGAACGGTCTCTCCACCCCCTGACAATTCAGTGGTTATGGCAAACCTTTGGCAGAGCAGAGGTCAACCTCTTCGCCTCCAAGGAAAATGCGCACTGCCCTCTTTTCTTTTCAAAGAGCACAGACGCGCTCGCCCAAGTCTGGCCGAGCCGCCCCTTGTATGCCTTCCCCCCGATCGCGATGCTACCTCAGGTCATCAGTCGGGTCAAGGAGGAGAAATGTGCAGTGCTCCTGGTAGCCCCACTCTGGAAGAACCAGACGTGGTTTCCAGAACTGATGCAGATGATGCAATCTGCCCCATGGCCGATTCCGCTGAGGCTAGACCTTCTCAGGCAGGCCAACGGGCATCACACGATCCTGTGGAAGGACGCACACTAGGGAAAAACTACCTAGTTGTTAGTTTCCTGAGAGGCGCCAGGAGGATGAATCCTCCGCGCCCCCTCTCAGTGCCGATCTGGGACCTGGCCACGGTCCTGGACGCACTCAAGAGTTCCCCGTTTGAACCTCTCCGAACCGTGCACCTTAAACAGCTCTCGCTCAAAAACTGTGCTCTTGCTGGCACTCGCCTCAGTCAAGAGGGTGGGCGACCTGCACGCGCTGTCATCAAACACTGCCTGCCTGGAATTTGGACCTAACAACAGCAGAGTCGTCCTTAGGCCAAAACACGGGTATATTCCTAAAGTGCTCTCCACACCCTTCAGAGCACAGGTGATATCTCTGGCCGCACTATCGTCTCCAGCAGACAAAAGCGACGCTAGTTTACTCTGCCCAGTCAGGGCGCTCAGAGTATATTTGGAACGTTCTGCCCTGTTCAGACAGACGGAACAATTATTTGTATGCTTTGGCGGCCACACCAAAGGTCTCGCTGTTTCAAAGCAGAGAATATCGCGCTTGATAGTTGATGCTATAGCGCTGGCTTATGAAGCCATAGGCCTCCAATGCCCCTTAGGCATCAGAGCTCACTCAACGAGGGGCATGGCTTCCTCGTGGGCGTGGTCGAGTGGGATACCCATTGAAGATATCTGTGCTTGTCAGGTTTTATAACCTACAGATCCCCTCATTGCATTCCAACATACTATCAGCCTGACGGTAGTATAGACTGGAGTGTGTATTTGCTGAGCATTATCTCCGCCCTAATAAAGTCCGTCTCTGACAAAGTACATAATCTTCGTACATAACGAAATGTGTACGTTCTTAGTACATAAAGAAATGTGCTTGTGTATTTTACCACTGGGCGCCCCTTCCGGCCGCTCTACATTGTCCAATTACAAAGCTCGCCGTCGGCCGGCTCGTTGGATAATTACTTTGCTTTTAAGACTCAGGCATCTGCCTCTGGCTATAATAGAGCGAAGTCAGCACGCACAGCGTTTTACATGGTGTTCCCACAGCGTAAGCTACTTACGCAATAGGAGAGACCTCTCGAAAGGGAACAACTCGGTTACTAATGTAACCTCGGTTCCCTGAGAGGAGGGAACAAGTATTGCGTAAGCTGCCGTGCTTGTGCTTGGTTAGTTCGCTTCAGTCGATTGAACCTAAAGAAATCTCATGACGGGGCACCCAATATATAGCCCTTGGCCACGGCCATCTTGGCGGGCTCTGACGCGCGTGGGCGTGAAGCGCGCTCATTGGTTGTGCGCTCAGAGTTGCCCCGTCATTGGTTCGAGCAAGTTGTCGCAGCACAGCCAAAGACTGCAATGCTACAAAACAGCTGCAATGCGTTTTACATAAAGACTTCAATATTTCTCGAGAAAAGGAGTTTCCCATCGCGTAAGCTACTTACGCAATACTCGTTCCCTCCTCTCAGGGAACCGAGGTTACGTTAGTAACCAAGTCGTTTTGGGATGTGGAGGAACGGGAGATTCACATCATGGATGTTCAGCCGATGAATCTGCAGCGACTGTGTGATGATATTATGACAATATGGACCGAAATATCTAAGGAATGTTTACAGGAACTTGTTGAATATGTGCCATGAAGAATTAAAGCATTTCTGAAGGTAAAAGGAGGTCAGACCCAGTGGATAATAGCAGCCGGTGAGTGAATTTATATCTGACAGGTAAAGCTATTGTTGTTCATGAGTCTTGTTTTGGACACTAGATGGCGTTAGTTAATAGTGGGATGTCATATTTTATTTGAGGAAATTTAAAGGTGCTCAAAGCGATGTCGGATGACGTCACTTCTTGTTGACGTTTAAAGTATTGTCAAACAAAACGGAGGCTAGCTAGACCCTCCCTCCTCCTCATCCACACACTAACCACCCAAACCCCACCCCCAAATTCTTCTTGTCGGTTATTGGCTGGAACAGTTTGTTATGTTTCTTAGAGCGGGTCGCTACAGTTTGTTTTTGTAGCCGTTTGTGGAGCCTGGGGTTTCTGCAGTGACCGCGTCTTTTTACAGTGTGTTCAGGGGACAGGCAGCTAGCGGATAGTGAGTAGATGTTTGCTGTATGTGACAAAAAATGTTTTGGCCTAAAAAACGTGTGACATCGCTTAGAGCACCTTTAAAGGACATGTTCGGCATTTTACACTTAAAGCCCTGTTTTAAGATAGTTTCTGATGAAATAGAATGGTTAAGATTGAAATTTGGACACATGCTGCTGGTCCGAGAAATTTCGGTTTCTGAGAATTTTCGGTTCACAATGGTTGCATAGGTGCACTGGAACAATCCTTCCTAAAACGCATTAAACTTTAGTTTACAAAGACGTGAAACTCACCGAGTGGTCTGGGGTGTTCACTGATAAGCTCACACAAAAATTGCTGCAAAAGATACTTTCCAACAGGTTTTATCATAGCTTTTGTCCAAATCCATTGACTTGGAGTTTGACAAAAACTACGATAAAACCTGTTGGAAAGCATCTGTTTTGCAGCGATTTTTGTGAAAAAAATCAAAAACCTTAATTTCTTTTCGACTGAAGAAAGAAAGACATGGATATCTTGGATGACATGGGGGTGAGTAAATTATCAGCAAAAGTTTTTTAAAAAATGAACTAATCCTTTAACAACCATCAGTCATTTGTATACATTAATAACATAAATATTTCAACAGTAGGCTCTACATAATGTACTGTTCATACAACTCATACATTCTTAAAATGACAGTTAAACATTGACAGACAAGCAGATATGATCTTTAAAGGGAGAGATATCAAGATTAGCTGCTTGAATCTTGACTGCTTGATTGTTTTACGCAAAATGTAACTATATTATCAACCAGCTTCTTATAAGTTGTATATATAAGCATGTCCAACTTTATTTACATTCAGTATTCTCATGTAGAGCAACAATAGCAAATCTCAACTGCTTGATTGCTTGTATCGTCACAAAATATAAACTATATTATCACCCAGCTCTAATGTGATAAATGTGAATATGAGGCATTAATCTATTATAAATCTCATGATAATGACTTTCTGTAAAGCTGCATTAAAACAATGTATTTTGAAAAGCAATAAACATTAAATTTGACTTGAACTGGCTATATAATATTGTATTTCATCACACACTGAGAGAGTCGTTTATCTGTTAGATTCAGTGTTTAATAGTAAAGTCTGTTTTATTAAAGCTAAAGTCATACTGTGAGTCTTCATGTGAACAGGAATGGAAAGCAAGCCCTTCAAACACACAGTAATGAAAGAAACCTCAGTGTGTGTGTGTGTGTGTGTGTGTGTGTGTGTGTGTGTGTGTGTGTGTGTGTGTGTGTGTGTGTGTGTGTGTGTGTGTGTGTGTGTGTGTGTGTGTGTGTGTGTGTGTGTGTGTGTGTGTGTGTGTGTGTGTGTGTGTGTGTGTCTGTGTGTGTGTGTGTGTCTCAAACATCCAGCAGAAGCTCATGCAGAACCTGTTCGTCCAACAAATCAAACCACTGTTCTGAGCATATGTAAATCACACCAGCTCCAGACAGGAGCAGAGACTCATCGATTTATAAATTTCTGAAACGAGGAGAAGATTTTTTTTCTTGTTTGTTGTTGTTTTTTAGATTTGTTAAAAAGGAAAACATTGAGGCTTTCAAAAGTCAGATCGTTTAGATCATTTGTTAAAAGTCCTTGTACATTCTTAAAGAGAGAGTTTCATTAGTCCGTCACTGAATATCACGCTTGAAAACGTACTCGGTTACTAACGTAACCTCGGTTCTCTCTAGAGAGGGAACGAGTACTGCGTAATATCTTACGCTATGGGGAAAACTCTTTTCCACGAGATATTGAAGCCAAAAATTATCCTTAATTTTTTATTAATGTAAAACGCTTTGCAGCAGCAAGCAGACCTAGGCGAGACAGCTCGCGCGCCTATTGGCTGCTCTGCGGCAATAGCAGCAGCCTATCGAGAGAGGCTCTGCGTGACGTCACGACGAATGGGGGCCTTTCGCGCCCATATCGTCACGTCCCGCCAGAAAGGGCGTGGTCTCGCCCTATATCTAGGCTCGATAGCTGCTCTTACGTCGGTTTTCATCGCCGAAGCGAACCAGAGCGTATTCCAAGCACGGCAAGATACGCAGTACTCGTTCCCTCTCTAGAGAGAACCGAGGTTACGTTAGTAACCAAGTACGTTCTCTTACGAGAGTATCTCTCGTACTGCGTAATATCTTACGCTATGGGGAACACAATGCAACACGCCGTGCTGGTAGGGATCCAACACCAAAGTCCCAGGGGCCGAAGCCCGGGGAGCATATAGTGCATAGTCACCATAAACTCACAGAGAGTGAGGGAAGAGAGGCTAGAAGCATCATTCCCTGTAAATAGCATCCGAAAGGGGCTAATCATGTGACAAATAGACCATACCGTCAGGGTGAACATTCAGCCTGAACTGGGTGGCCACTGGCCACAAGTGTGTCAACATTTTAATGAGCTGCTGTACCGGTCAGTGAGCAATACGCAGGTCAACTCAGCATCCGAGCCGCACAGCGGGCAGATAGCACTGAATTTTATACCGCCAAAAGCTTAGCTTGTAAGGCGGGAACCTCAAGGTTATAGTATTTTATAAATGTAGACGGCGAGGCCCAGCCCGCGGCCATACAAATATCTTGCAGGGTAACCCCGCTAGACCATGCCCACGAGGAGGCCATGCCTCTTGTGGAGTGCGCTCTAACACCCAAAGGGCACTGTAGGCCCTTAGAAGTGTAAGCCAGCGCTATGGCACCGACTATCCATCTGGATAGGCTCTGTTTCGAAGCGGCAAGTCTCTTGGCACGGGAAGGGGACCTGCCCTTATCCAGTAGCTCCTGAAGGAAGGAAAGCACTTCCGTAACCCCGCAGTCTACAGGTGAAAAGCCCTGCGCTTGACACCAAGCAGAGAACACAGACCACTTCGAGGAGTAGAGCCGTCTGGTAGACGGGGCTCTAGCCTGCGCGATCGTGTTTAACACTCCCTCTGGGAGGTCAGCGGGTACCCGTTGATGGCCCATGCGTGCAGGGACCACAAATCCGGGCGAGGATGCCAAATCGAGCCTTCCGCCTGAGAGAGGAGGTCTCTCCTCAACGGTAAAGGCCATGGGGCAGCGCTGGTCAGCTGCATAAGGACAGGGAACCACGACTGGTTTGTCCAGAGCGGAGCTATGAGTAGCACTGGGCATCCCTCCCTCCTGATTCGCTCCAACACCTGAGGCAGGAGTGAGACAGGGGGAAAAGCATATAGGGGGCGGCGGGGCCAAACATGGGCCAGCGCGTCCCGGTTTTTCGAGAAGAATCTCGGGCAGTGAGCGTTTTCTTGGGACGCGAACAGGTCCACCTGCGCTTTGCCAAACGTTTCCCACAGCAGCTGGATCGTCTGCGGGTGCAGAGACCATTCTCCTGCTGGGACGTTGTTTCTGGACAGCCTGTCTGGCCCCACATTTAGGTGACCAGGCACATGCGCCGCTCTCAGCGAGAGCAGGTTGTGCTGAGCCCAGACCAGGAGGCGTTCCGTCAGCCTGTAAAGGTTTCGGGACCTGACGCCGCCCTGGCGATTTATGTACGCCACCACTGACATGTTGTCCGACCGGACCAATACGTGGTGGCCTATTATCTGGGGACAGAAGCGCCTTAGCGCTTTGTCGACTGCTATTAATTCCAAGCAGTTTATGTGAAGGAGCTTCTCCCGCACTGACCATAGGCCAGCTAGCGGTCTGCCCTCGAGCAGCGCTCCCCACCCCGAAGTGGAGGCGTCCGTAGACACCACCTTCACACTCGAGGGGATCCCCAGACTCACACCTGACTGATACCAGTCGGTTGCTTTCCATGGTTTCAGAGCCGAAATGCACTGAAGGTCGACCCTGAGGCGAAACAGACCTGCGGTCCACGCCCTGGGGGGAACTCGTGCTTTTAGCCATAGCTGCAGTGGGTGCATGCGGAGCAGGCCCAACTGGAGTACGGAGGCTGCTGAGGCCATGAGACCCAGCATTTTCTGAAACCTTCTGAGCGGGACTATAGAGCCGTGGCGGAAGGATTTCGCGACGTGCTGAATATTCAATCCGCGCTCTGGTGACAGGCGTGCCGTCATGGATAGCGAGTCTAACACTGTTCCCAGAAAGGAAATCCTCCGACTGGGGAGCAGTGAGCTTTTCGCCCAATTGACTGTAAGGCCCAGCTCCTCGAGGTGCTCGAGTAATGCGGCCCTGTGTTCTAAGAGCTCCGTTCGTGAACGAGCTAGAATCAGCCAATCGTCCAAGTAGTTCAAAACTCGCATGCCCCGAAGTCTCAGGGGGGCGAGGGCCGCGTCCATGCACTTCGTGAACGTACGGGGTGCTAGGGACAGGCCGAACGGCAGGACTGTGTATTGATATGCCTGGCCCTCGAAGGCGAATCTCAAGAATCGCCTGTGATGGGACGCTATTTGTATTTGAAAATATGCGTCTTTCAGATCTATTGACATGAACCAGTCTCCTTGGCGCACTTGCGCGAGGATTTTCCTGGTCGTAAGCATTCTGAACTGGCGCTTCACGAGCGCTCTGTTCAGCAGCCTCAGATCTAGAATGGGTCTGAGCCCACCATCTTTCTTTGGTACCAGAAAATATCTGCTGTATAAGCCCCCTTCGCTCTGAGCCTGAGATAAAGGTTCTATAGCCCCTTTCCTCAGTAGTTTCCAGTAGTAGATGAGATACTTCGCTTTTCACCGTAGTTTCGACGCGCGCCGTGTAACGGCGAGGGCGTCGAGCGAATTGTAGCGAATAGCCTCTCTTTATAGTGTTCAGCACCCACTCTGATACCCCGGGAAGCCTTGACCACGCATCCGCGCGAATAGCTAGGGGTAGAATGAAATCTGGGCTCTGGCCGCGGGAAAGCGGCGGCACGAGAGTCCGTGTGTGCTGGGAGCACAGCGCCGTGTTTACAGCGTTCGAGGCGGGGGGCGCGCTGATCACAGCGGGCAGCCTGGCCGCGCTCAGCTCCTCTAAGGCGGGTGGCGCCGAGAGAGCGAGCGGGGCGAATCCCGTGGGACTCGGCGTGTCTGTGAGGAAATGTGGGCGCGGGGCCGCGGGCACATTTGCTGCACTGAAAACACTGTTGTTTAGGGCCGACTGAATGTGTGTTGGTTTCGTTTTTACAGAAACCGAGGGACACGCAGCGTGTAGTGTAAGCGGGCATAGGGATATGGGCGCGTTCACTACATTGTTTGCACAATCGATCGGAGTCGATTTTATTTGTGCGAGCCCTGCACCGTGGCGGGCTGTGTCTGGGTGTGGGAATGGGCACTGGGACGTGGGCATTCTTACAACACTCATAACACCATCGGCCGAGGCCGGAACACCAGAAAATACACTCTTTATTGGATTTAATCCAATAAAGGATTGGATTAAATCCAATCCTGGCGGCGGCGGCGGGCGGTGCAGGCTGGGGCTGAGAGCTGCGAGCAGGCGGCTTGGTGCGGCCTGTAGCGGAGCTCGAGCGCTTCGGCAGGAAGTGCTTCATAGCCTGAGAAGTCTTCTGCACCTCAACAAACCTGTCCGCGAAGTCTTTGACGGCCGTTCCGAAAAGGCCCTCCGGGGAAATGGGCGCGTCGAGGAACACAGAGCGCTCGGCTTCCGTCATCTCTGACAGCGTCAACCATAAGTGTCTCTCGGCAACGGCGAGAGAGGCCATGTTCCGCCCCATGGCTTGTGCAGCGGCTTTAGAAGCGCGTAGAGCGAGGTCCGTAGCGCTCCTCAGGTCCGCCACGCAGATAGCGCCGGGTCCCTCCTCGTCCAGCTTGAGGAGGAGGTCTGCCTGGTAGATCTGCAGAATAGACATCGTGTGCAGCGCTGAGACTGCCTGCCCGGCTGCGGTGTAAGCGCGTCCGTGCAGCGATGATGTCACTCGACAGGCTTTGGACGGGAGCGTCGTCTGAACACGCCGTCCAGCGGAGGGCGGGCAGAGATGCGACGCGACAGCCGTCTCTACCGGAGGGATGGCGAGGTATCCTCTACTTCCCGCACCGTCGACAGCGGAGAATGCCGCGGAGGTAGAGGTACGCATCCTGGCGGAAAAAGGGGCCTTCCACGACTTTGCAACCTCCTCGTGAAGTTCCGGGAGGAAGGGCGCGGGCCTAGATTTTGACGGAGCCTCGTCTTTCCCGAGAAAGCGCCCGTCTAATCTGTTGCGCGGCGGCAGCGTGGGTGCCTCCCAATCGAGGCCGATGCTTTCCACGGCCTTGGTGAGCAGACGCATCAGCTCAGTCTCAATGCCGGCTCTCTTCCCAGAGGGTTGGCGGGAAACGTTAGCGGAGGGGAGGTCCACGGAGCTCGCCCAATCCTCGCTATCCGAAGCCAAGAGAGAACATGCCTCGGTGTTGTCGTCCAACTCGATGGCGGACGCGGCGGCAGACGGCGGCCGCTGTCCGTCCGTGAGCGACTCGAGCGAAGCCGGCGAAGCTGGCGGGCGAACCGGCGAGCTTTGGCGGGCTGGAGATAGCTCGGGCGCGCGCTGGGCGCGGCGCTTCTTGCGGCGCGGCGTCACGGCAGGCTGGCATGCGGGCTCGGAGAACGAAGCTAGGCGAGTCCGCAGAGTCACCATAGGCAAACGTTCACAATGATGGCATCCGCCGTCAGCGAGCGCGATGGCCGCGTGATCCTCACCCAGGCAGGACACGCAGATGACATGGCGGTCCTCATCGCTGAGTGGGGCTCGGCAAGAACCGCAGGAAGGCATCTTTAAAAAGACGCCGCTCTTTTAGAGAGGTGGGAAAAAAAGGCAGAAATGCAATACACACACACTCTAGGCAGAGGAAAGGATATGTACGCCGGAAAGCGCAGCAGGTACGGCGGCTGAAGGCGGCGAAGCCAGCGACTCCAGGCTCAATGGCACGTCCCGCTGAAGGCTACAGGTCGACGGCGCGGCTTCTCACTCTGGATCCAGCGATGCGGGAGGCTTCGCTGAAGAGATGAAAATCGACGTAAGAGCAGCTATCGAGCCTAGATATAGGGCGAGACCACGCCCTTTCTGGCGGGACGTGACGATATGGGCGCGAAAGGCCCCCATTCGTCGTGACGTCACGCAGAGCCTCTCTCGATAGGCTGCTGCTATTGCCGCAGAGCAGCCAATAGGCGCGCGAGCTGTCTCGCCTAGGTCTGCTTGCTGCTGCAAAGCGTTTTACATTAATAAAAAATTAAGGATAATTTTTGGCTTCAATATCTCGTGGAAAAGAGTTTTCCCCATAGCGTAAGATATTACGCAGTACGAGAGATACTCTCGTAAGAGAACCCTCCAAACTCAATCCAGCGGTTTTAAAGATCTGAGAGAGCGGCAGCGGCTCCTGTGAGAACGATCACACGCTGGTTTGGTTCTTGAAGGTCGATCCTCTCGTGGCGATCGGCGCATACACCACATGATCATCCTCCTTATCATCCTGACAAAAACACAATGTGTAATCATAAATACATGTATGTCCTTGACATCATGTTACAATATGCAGATATAAAAAGTGTGTCACAAAACTTCCATAGGCCTGTCACTGTGTGTGAGAGGCTTGCACTGTTTCATTACTTTTTTCCCCCTTATGCTTTTTTTTTAATGCATATGCTATAAAAATGTATTCCAGTACAAATGGCATATAGACCGAATTGAGTTGATTTGCTCTGTTTTCCAAAATAATCTCAACTGATGACTGTGATGTCATCAACTGACAGGAAATGCTTCATCAGTGGCTCATTTTGAACACTGGTTGATCTGTTACTCTTTAGTTACATAGTAAAATGAGTGTATTATGGCATATTTTTCTAGCATTGAATGCTGATCTTTATACATATTTAATATGGTGGTGTTTTGTGTTTTTGTCTGTATACTGATCTATCACACACTGGCGCACTCACTGCTGAAATGATACACACACATGAATTAATAATAAATGATCTTACCGATTTCTGTGCTCTTCTTTTGTAGAATGCTGGCTCGACGTAGATGATTTCTTCTTCATGAGTCTCAACTGTTTCAATGATAATAAGATGTAATATAATAAATAGATGGATTAAAAGAACAAAACTCAATTGGTGTGTCTTGTACAAAATTATAAACAGTAAAGTATGATGAAGTAGGATATATTTAATAGTCAACAGCACAACCAGGTCTGCAACTCTACCCCAACACTTCTTCACTGCACTATCTCTCCGCTAACCCCCCAGCGACACCTAGTGTCAGAATAATATAGCATCTGTCATGCTGTTAAACAGTAACTAGATCTGTTTCTTTACAACATAATGCTATTAGGGCTGTTGGCCTCATTGATCTGAGCTTATGCACCTCAGTTTTTGAGTGAAAAAATTATTCCTACGAGTCCTATGATCAACCTGTTACAAAAAGAAATACAAAACCAGTGCTAATTGAAAGAAAACTAGTTTGAATCACATATTTGGTAATAATATAGCATAAAGAGAAAATTTTAAGCACATTTTTGGAGGTCGTCATTTTTGAACAAACACCATAACAAGTACAACTAATTTTGGGGAAGTTGTTATACCCTGTGTGAGCAAAGTCAGTTGGTTTTAGTCCAATGCGTAACGTTAAATAGCATTTCCAGGAACACAACATGAGGGTTAAAAGAACTACATGTATATTATTATTTGGTATAACATATTACTTTTACCAATTCAATAGCCTTTATGAATTTAACACTTGCCTTTTTGATCATTTTTTCTACATTTCTTGCAGATGCAGAAGATCCCGACTGCAGCAACAATCATCAGAGATCCAGCAGAGATCAACACCATCAGAGACACTGAGACTGGAGGACCTAGAGAGAGAGAGAAACAGTTATTAGTGGGATCTAGTGATAAGAGAACACCGTGGTATCATCAGTTAGTGTTTTGCTGATTTTAATTTAAATTCATTTCAAAGTTTCAATTCCATTCCAGTTAGTAGCCTATGTCTTTTTATTTCAGATCGATATGATCTGTAAATATGATAAACAATAAAGTTATTCTGACGACACAACTGATGATCCATATCTTCCTTTTTTCAGTGTTAAGAAAACTCAAGAGATGAAAGTTTAGTTATCAGACTAGAACTGAGCATGAGGAAGACAGAGATCATGTCAACTGATAACATTGATAAATTCTAGCTCAATGGAGAAGAAATTGAGATTGTTTCGAGGATGAAGCTTTTAGGTGCCCATGTGACCACTGATTCAACTAGCACTCGAGAGATATTACGTCTATGGCGGTGGGCAAGGCGGCTATGTGGTCTTTAGACAAAATATTCAAAAAGCAAAGTACTCAGATTGCTGATGGAGATGAGACTAGTTCATACTTCATGCGAAAGTTGGATGATCCCGAAACAAGACCGAAGTAAGATTGATGAAACATGGAGCTGGAGAATAATCCTGCGTGTGCCGTGAACGACAAGATGAACCAACAAGCCAGTAATTGAGGAAATCAAACCAGAAACTCAAAGCACAAATGATGAAACTGCATTAGTCGTACTTTGGTCACATGATTTGAAAGGAAATATCACTGGAAAAGGTGATCATGATTGGGAAGATTGAGGTTAAAGGTGCAGAAGAAGACCTTCAGTGAGAGACGATTACAGCGAGGACAGGACGGAGGCTGGAGGATCTCAACAAAAACAAATATTTAATTTCTTAAGTCTATCAAGTCATTAAGACTCGAATTTGAGCTAATGGGACACAACAAGAACATACATATCAATAATCCATATAACAGAGATGTTTATGTTGAGTAAAAACAAAAGAACATTGTTCAACAATTAGGAATCAATGTAAATTTTTAAGCAATAAAATGAAATCACAAATAATTGAAACAAGCTCCAGTCTTTATAATCAGCTCAGTAAATACACACATATATCATCAATGCTGTGGTACCTGCACATGTGTGACAGAGTGTGTTGATGTCCAGATGTGTGGTCTGGTTGCTGATGGGATTGTTCAGCACACAGCTGTAGGTGTTTTTATCCTGATATTCCACCTCCAGAGGTAGAGAGAGACTGATGCTGAGATCACACACACTGAGGCTGGACAATACACTCATTCCTGCGTACCAGGAGAGAGTCGCATCACACACATTCAACATTGATGAACACACCAATGAACATGATGATGAACAGTTGGAAGAGTTGCTTGTGATGACAGGAACAGGCAGACGAGCTGAGAAAGATAACAAACATTAGAGTAAATCACACATCTCCTGAGTTCTGAGTTTGTGATTTTCAGATATATGAAAAATTGCACTGCCCGTTGAGAAGCATTTAAAAGGTTGAAAAGGGAAAGTCAAAAATTATTGTGTATCTTACATTTTACTTTAGAATTAAACAATATTTATATAGACGATATGTTTGCTTCAAAGTTATTAACATATAAATGAAACCAAGATTAAACTCACAATAGACGGTGAGACTGAAACTCTTGCTCAGATTTCTGGTCATCTCTAGTTGATAAACTCCAGTATGTTCATTTCTGGTGTTTGTGATGGTCAGAGATCCAGTTTGATGATCCAGTTTCAGTCTGTCTCTGAATCTCCCATCAAGATCATCATCATATACAGTCATTATGTCGTCCATTACACTGACTTCAGCTATTAAAGTGTTTTCATCTCCAAACCTCCAGTAAATCAGATCTTCGTCCATCATTTCAGTGAGATCAGAGTTTAGAGAGACTGAATCTCCCTCCATCACTGACACTGACTTCACTGCATCTGTATCAGCAAACACTCCTGGAGAAGGTGAGTTAAAAGATAAATCATTTCACAATAAAACTCATGGTCTTCGCAATCATAGATTCTGATGGTAACAGAAGGTTTGCTCACTGATTTTGCTAAACACACACACACAAAAAACATATCTAAAACAAACAAATAATCTTGAAAAATGTTCTACCTTGAAACTGTTAAACTATATTTTCTTCAAATATTTGTAATGGGATATTTACATGTCAATTTTTTTATGTATTTAATGAGCTTATTATCAAGCTGACTGAATATGTCCATTATGTGATCTGTAATGATGATTCCAAAATATCATAAATCCAACTTATTACTTTGTATAAAAGCAAAGCTAATTCGTTAAGACAATTGATATACAAAAGTGCATTTAAATACATTTGTAACTTACCATCCAGACGCCACAAACACAAGCTGAGCAAAACAACATGAACCATTTTCTCTGACCACTGTAACATTATAATGGAAATCTCTAAAAGCTGTCGGTCTTGAACTGTGACATTAATCTAGTGTGTGTGTGTGTGTGTGTGTGTGTGTGTGTGTGTGTGTGTGTGTGTGTGTGTGTGTGTGTGTGTGTCCTCCCCCAACAGGACTCGACCACCCTTCACTGACCACACACTGGATTTCACTCTAAAAGTACACAACAATGGCCTTTATCAAGAATCACTGTATAGTGGCAGAAAACATGCTAGACAACAGGACGTGTACATGATTTGGGAAGATTATTATTTTAGTATTTTTTTATTCTCTCTCTCTCTCTCTCTCTCTCTCTCTCTCTCTCTCTCTCTCTCTCTCTCTCTCTCTCTCTCTCTCTCTCTCTCTCTCTCTCTCTCTCTCTCTCTCTCTCTCTCTCTCTCTCTCTCTCTCTCTCTCTCTCTCTCTCTCTCTCCTCTCTCTCTCTCTCTCTCTCTCTCTCTCTCTCTCTCTCTCTGTGTGTGTGTGTGTAGAAAGAATTCATGTATGGATGTAAGTATAACTTCTTATGTAATGTGTTAATTATGTAAGTGCCTATAAGTGATGAATGATGAGTCAGATTAATGTGTTACCTGCGACTCTTATTTGACTTTTTCTGAAACATCAGTATCAGTTTTCGTGAAAAGGAAGTCGGATGGCGAGGTTCTTATTAACAGGAGAGGAAATAAAGACACTTTTTGCCCACAAACACATGACACACACACACCAGTGTGCCTAACAATAATACACACACAGATTTTCCATCCGTCAGGTCAATCTACTCTTTCTTTTTTATATAAATGAGACCGCAGAAGTTTCACTTTGACTCAGTTGCTGGTGTCACATTCGGTGATTCGTGTTGTTTCTCTGTGCAAAGAACATGCGCTGTGGTTTTCTGTGGAGTTGTGGTTAAACAAATATGTTCTATGTTCGAATGCAACTGAAAATAATGTTTACTTTGAAATGTATTCCTTCTATTTTCATTTTATTGCATTCTATTTGCAATTTAATCAGTCTTTCTCACTGAAGCTGTATGACTTAAGTTATGTAGCAAATGCATTCATGTAGAAAATGCATGTATTGAACATGTGTACCTAATGTGACATTTGCAGGATAAAGTCCTTGAAATGCATCCTAACCCAAACTCAATAAGAACTAGTTAATTAATATTACTCAGTACTTAGGCTATTTGAGTAAGTACAATGTAACTACGTCACCTTAATTGGGTTAAATGCTACATTTTCTCATATGTATTAACTCGTTATTTCATCTGACTCCATAAATGAAAAGGTTAATGTCTCTGCATCATTAAACGATTGCGAATGTTTGATTATTCTTTTAAACTCTTTAATGAAAACAATAACAAAGTCCGTTAGAATAAAATCAAACGTTTACAATTTATTATGTCGGATAAATGTATTATGCCAATTTCATAATCAGTTCAAAGATCATCAATACAAAACATCAAATGCTCTGGAATAAAGTATGCAAACCCAACATTTAAAGGGTAATTCCACCGGTGGAAACATAAATATGTATTGAAAGTGTGTCATATATGTAGTAGAATAGTAGCATAAATTTCTAATTTGGGTCCATCTTGGCCGATAAAAGGCAGAAAATGACTTTTTAGTGCTTGTGGATTGTAGACACCAATCCCCATAGTGCATTGCAATGCTCAGCTCCGCAGGCCACTCCCACTACTCCACCCATCAATATAGAGTTGAGCTCCACTCTACGCTACCGCCTGGAAATCATTTCACACAATTTCTAGTGAAGAGTTACTTTGCGAACTAATTATTGAATTACTCCTCGTTTTTGTTTCGAAATGGTGTGCACTTGCATAGTACCGGCATGTTCCGCCAGCACAAGGAAAATACACGTAAGTTTTCATAGATTGGGCGCTCTGTTCAGAAGTTGACCACGTCATGTTATTTTTGTAGCTCTGAACAATCTGATTATCCTGGCAGCTAGGACATCCCACAAGATTTGTGTCAACACAGAAAACATTAATCACTGGATAGTTTTTTTCGTTTATTTAAAGTGTGGTTTATGTCAGCTGAATGTGCGGAACGCTTTTCATAGAAGAAGGTGTTTTAGCACAATTCACACCCAGCGGTAATTCAGGAAAAAAAATATATCCTAATATATATTCCTATATTTTTTGAAACCTATAAATATATTCCTCCACAAGAAACTATGGTCTTCCGACCTTTTACCATCGTGTCGATTTATTTTGATTAATATGTGCCAGGGAGATAGAGCAAGACAGCGCTTAGGAGACGGTGAAGCCTTGTTTACTTTCGCCTGGCTCCGCAGAGAGAGAGAGAGAGAGAGAGAGAGAGTGCGCGCGCGACCGTCTCTCTGCTCGTTCTTCAGTTAAACATGCGCCCAGTCACACGCGCAGCAGTTTGTCTACATTCGGCTACTCACCGATCAGATAAGACTATGGCGGGACAAACATTTTATTAAAAACATTTTATTACATTATTTGTTATGAACATTCACCCGCCAGTGTAGCGGCTAGCCTTTTGAGATTTACTCGCCAAATGGAAAATCTACCGGCATTTGGCGCTTGGCTGGTGTTAATTTCGGACCCTGGCAAGCAGCGCTAAACGCATTTGCCTGGAGGTAAGGTTCTTTGAGACTCGACTCTATTAGCAGCTAGTGGCTACTGAGAACACACACTGACATAGTCGTCTGCTGTAAAGCAACACATCTCCTATGATTTGTCTGTTTACAAACTTAATATCTTGGCACTGATCTGTGATAGGTCTGTTAGCGCATTAGGTCCAACCCCCTATGGATGGGTTTGAAAGGGTGGTAACTAGTGCTTGTAGTCTTTACAGAAATCCCCCCCCCCCCTCTTACACTTCCTCCTACAATGACGTAAAATTACGATTTTTGCGTCATTGTAGGAGGAAGTGAAAAAGGTAAATAGCATATTTCTCTCGTCTCAGGGGGAAATGAGAGAGTGTTGCACGACCATTCAATAATATGACTGGGTTTCTAACAATGGAAAGCTTAATGCAAATGGGTGGAGTGTCCCTTTAAGAAATTGTCTACGTGGGCTGGGAGTCGGACTCTCAACCTCACGGGCAAATCTGAAGACCAATTTAATTCCATTAAATAGCCAGAACATTTTTACAATGGTAATTTGCATTCAGACATTACATGTGTGGAGGTGTGGAGACCATTTGCCTATCTTTGTTTCCCAGTTTCTCTAAACTTCTAAAAAACATTATTACCCTTTAGTTTTACTCTTTTGGAATGAGACGTCTGTACCACTCACTCTTGAGACATTTCGAATGATACTAAACATAATATTCAATGATAATCATTCACATTAAACCATGCATACACTCACCGGCCACTTTATTAGGTACCCCATGCTAGTAACGGGTTGGACCCCCTTTTGCCTTCAGAACTGCCTCAATTCTTCGTGGGATAGATTCAACAAGGTGCAGGAAGCATTCCTCAGGGAGTTTGGTCCATATTGACATGATGGCATCACACAGTTGCCGCAGATTTGTCGGCTGCACATCCATGATGCGAATCTCCCGTTCCACCACATCCCAAAGATGCTCTATTGGATTGAGATCTGATGACTGTGGAGGCCATTTGAGTACAGCGAACTCATTGTCATGTTCAAGAAACCAGTCTGAGATGATTCCAGCTTTATGACATGGCGCATTATCCTGCTGAGAGTAGCCATCAGAAGTTGGGTACATTGTGGTCATAAAGGGATGGACATGGTCAGCAACAATACTCAGGTAGGCTGTGGCGTTGCAACGATGCTCAATTGGTACCAAGGGGCCCAAAGAGTGCCAAGAAAATATTCCCCACACCATGACACCACCACCACCAGCCTGAACCGTTGATACAAGGCAGGATGGATCCATGTTTTCATGTTGTAGACGCCAAATTCTGACCCTACCATCCGAATGTCGCAGCAGAAATCGAGACTCATCAGACCAGGCAACGTTTTTCCAATCTTCTGTTGTCCAATTTCGATGAGCTTGTGCAAATTGTAGCCTCAGTTTCCTGTTCTTAGCTGAAAGGAGTGGCACCCGGTGTGGTCTTCTGCTGCTGTAGCCCATCTGCCTCAAAGTTCGACGTACTGTGCGTTCAGAGATGCTCTTCTGCTCACCTTGGTTGTAACGGGTGGTTATTTGAGTCACTGTTGCCCTTCTATCAGCTCGAACCAGTCTGGCCATTCTCCTCTGACCTCTGGCATCAACAAGGCATTTCCGCCCACAGAACTGCCGCTCACTGGATGTTTTTTCTTTTTCGGACCATTCTCTGTAAACCCTAGAGATGGTTGTGCGTGAAAATCCCAGTAGATTAGCAGTTTCTGAAATACTCAGACCAGCCCTTCTGGCACCAACAATCATGCCACGTTCAAAGTCACTCAAATCACCTTTCTTCCCCATACTGATGCTCGGTTTGAACTGCAGGAGATTGTCTTGACCATGTCTACATGCCTAAATGCACTGAGTTGCCGCCATGTGATTGGCTGCTTAGAAATTAAGTGTTAACGAGCAGTTGGACAGGTGTACCTAATAAAGTGGCCGGTGAGTGTATATTCTTATGTGAGTTTCAGGTGATCTGCATGAAGGGGAAGGAGTGGGGGATGAGGGGAAGAAATGTAGATTAGGATGATTTAGAGGTGAGACCTAGTCTCGGATGGTGATGCTGCCTTCACAAGAGTGAGCCCAAATGCTAATATGCAGTAGGTTCTTTGTCTTCTCAAGAAGTGATCGTTCCCTATAACCATTTTTTTCAGTCTTACAGTCCCTCCTTGACCCCCGTGGGTCACATTCGAATGAACACTTACGGGGTCATGGTAAGACTTTTGTTGTAATCCTTGAGATGTAACTCAAAAATGGTCTTTGCAATGTCAGCATCTGTAGAAGCTCAGAGGGCTGTGTTCACCTGCAGAACACCCGGTCCCACCAGGTGCATGTAGCTTGAGTCCAGCATGTGATCCTGTGATGTAAGCAAAGTTCTGACATACACTGTCTGATACTGTACAAATATTTTGAGTGTCCCTTAGTTTCCTATAAATAACCACGGATGTTTTTTGTATTGGGAACAGCGCCATCTGGTGACTCGTGACAGGCATAGTTTGAATTACAGGGGGTACTGGGGGGTACAATATATGGGACAGAAATATCAGTTTTATAATTGTCAGATAATTGTTATGATATTGTGAAAAAAAATATAATTACAGTTACAATACAAGTCAACTCCTATTTTCACTGTAGGAACATTTTAATGTAAAGCTATTTCAGACACCCCTATTGTGGACTGTAGCCTGCCTACCATTTTTAACCACTGTGGCTAGAACGGTTTGCTGCTGATATGCATGGGTAAATGTAAGTTGCTAGCTGACGTCTAGCTTGTTGATTTGTAATGCGATGATCGGATATCTAAATCAGAGAAAAGGCTATCATATGTTTGATTATTTATTTTTAACAGCGGATTCGGGGGACTCAAAGTGCACCAGATTAATGAATTTATTTTTAAAATGTATAAAATTGTAGGCTATATTACGGAAGCCCTGAACCGCAAGGTGAGAAAAAAAAGAAGAAAACTTATCTTGTTATTTCGACATAATATCTCGTTATTTCGACATACTGTAAGGGGCATTCTAATATGCATAAGCAACATTTAGCGTTATAATGACTTTCTATGGGAGGAAAATGCTTAACGTCAAATTAAACGCTTTGCGTTCATATTCTGGACTATATCTGTTTTTTGTAGTATACTTTATTATGAGTTTAGTATCATATTGATTAAGAAATGCACGCACAATTATCCGTGAGCTTGATAAACGTTGCAGATAATGTTTTAGGCTACTATCCACAAACAAATTGCTTTCAATTATGTGTGCAAAATTCTGAATTTAACGAATGAAGTGCAACAACAACAATAGTTAAATTAATATTATTATTATTAATAATAATACTTCGCAGTAGTGGTAAGGCAGTGCAAGCCAAGTAAAGCAGAGTTTCTTTGCGTTAATATTCTGGCTATCTGATTTTTTGTAGTAGGCTATAGGCTACTTTATTATGATTTTATATCATATTGATTAAGAAATGCACACACAATTATCCTTGAACTTGATAAACGTTACAGATAGGCCTATTTTAGGCTATCTACAAATTGCTTTCAAATATGCAAATTCAGAATTCAACGAATGTGCAGCAATATGAAAAACAACAACCTGGTAGGCTATTACACTTGACATTCTGTCCCCTCCCTTTTGAAATGATGGCTATGCCCCTGCTGACTACTATAGACTATAATGGAAAATTGGTTTCTGTTTATACAGTATATGAGAGGGTTGGGTCTTACCACCAGGTCTTATGAAATCTTTTGGGAGTTGATCAAAACAGTTATCTTTAATCAAAAGTTATCAAAACAGTTATCACAACTGTGTTCCTTTTTAGAAAGAAATAATATCTGCGAGGATTTTCAGTCCGGATTTAGACCGTACCATAGTACTGAGACTGCTCTCATTAAAGTCACAAATGATTTGCTCCTATCATCCGATCGTGGTTGTATCTCTCTATTAGTGTTACTTGATCTTAGTGCTGCATTTGATACTATCGACCACAACATTCTTTTAAATAGACTAGAAAACTATGTTGGCATTAGTGGAATTGCACTAGCATGGTTTAAATCATACTTATCTGACCGTTTTCAGTTTGTAGCAGTAAGTGAAGAGATGTCTTATCGATCACAAGTTCAGTATGGCGTACCACAAGGCTCAGTTCTAGGACCGCTGCTGTTCACTCTGTACATGCTACCATTAGGAGATATAATTAGGAAATATGGAATTAGCTTTCACTGTTATGCTGATGATACTCAGCTGTATATTTCTTCAAAACCTAACGAAACTTACCAATTCACAAAATTAACGGAATGCATAGCTGATATAAAGAATTGGATGACCAGTAATTTCCTATTACTAAATTCTGAAAAAACAGAGATTCTAATCATTGGACAAAAAACTTCCTCACCTAATAACCTAGAATACTGTCTAACACTTGATGGCTGCTCTGTTAAGTCTTCGTCGTCAGTTAGGAACCTGGGTGTGCTCTTTGATACCAATCTTTCATTTGAAAGTCACGTGTCTAGTATCTGTAAAACCGCATTTTTCCATCTTAAAAATATATCTAAATTACGTCATATGCTCTCACTGACAAATGCGGAACAATTAGTTCATGCTTTCATGACCTCAAGGCTAGATTATTGTAATGCTCTACTGGGTGGTTGCCCTGCACGCTTATTAAACAAACTACAGCTAGTTCAAAACGCAGCCGCTAGAGTTCTTACCAGAACAAGGAAGTATGACCATATTAGCCCGGTTCTGTCAACACTGCATTGGCTGCCCGTTAAACATCGTATAAATTTTAAAATATTGCTGATTACTTACAAAGCACTAAATGGTTTAGCTCCCCAGTACTTGAGCGAGCTCTTAACGCATTATAGTCCTTCACGTCTATTGCGATCTCAAAATTCTGGCCAGTTGATAATACCTAGAATATCAAAATCGACTTCTGGCGGTAGATCCTTTTCCTATTTAGCACCAAAACTTTGGAACAATCTTCCTAACACGGTCCGGGAAGCAGATACAGTCTGTCAGTTTAAATCTAGACTAAAAACACATCTCTTTGGCTTAGCATACACATAACACATTATAGATTTCTATAATTCAATGTTAGGCTGCATAGATTAGATTAGATCAGCCGGAACCGGGAACGCTTCCCATAATTCCTGATGTACTTTGTACATCATAAGAAGGATGGCATCTACGCTAATATTAGTCTCTCTGTTTATCCCGAGGTTTACCGCAAACCGCCGGATCCAGGGCATATCCAGATCTGATGAAGGACCATCACATGGACACGACGACACGCATTATCAGGGCTGTGAAGGCCCATGGACACCTCACCACACTCATCTCCTCACCGGCCGGATGACCCAACCCAACCAGATGAACTGGATAATATCGTGAAAGTTCTGATCTCATCTGACTCCTGACATTATGCTGCCTAACTCATAATCATACACTGTTTCGTTGGCCAAAGGAGGACTGGCCCCCCGACTGAGCCTGGGTTCTCCCAAGGTTTTTTTCTCCATTCTGTCACCTGATGGAGTTTTGGTTCCTTGCCACTGTTGCCTTCGCCTTTTGGCTTGCTTAGTTGGGGACATTTAATTTTCAATTGAACAATACTATTACAACATTGTTTTCCTGTTATCTCTGTAAAGCTGCTTTGAAACAATTTGTATTGTAAAAGCGCTATATAAATAAAGGTGACTTGACTTGACTTGACTTTTGAATATATAATAACAATGAGATATTCTCCCAGCAAACACAGAACGTTCCCCTAACGTTCCCGAATTGTCCCATGTGGTTATTTTTTTGGGAACCAAACAAGAACGTTATAGGAACGTTCCATGTAGGTTATTTTTAGGTTCCATTTTTATAATGTAAGGAGAACGTTCCGGGAACGTTCCCCTAACCTTAAGGGAAAGTTCTAGGAATGTTCTGGGAACCAAAAACTAACGTTCCCAGAACGTTCCCAGAACCTAAATTTGTTTGCTGGGCTGTAGCCTACTGATTATCAGTTTGTCCCATGTTTAGACCTTGTATGTGAGTTGCACAACACATGTTGCACTTGGCGATCACGTTGGGGATTAATATGGTAGTGGACCATGATGGTTATAGAAGAAGTGAAGGAGCAGTACCCCCCAATTATGGTGGGGTAAATCGCACT
>JAZAVI010000125.1:95721-145467 GCA_036326025.1 Chrosomus eos
ACATCAGGGCTGCGTTCAGTGCCGACAAAACGTTGCAGAACGTTTTTTAAACAGAAACGGTGACTCGTTGAACACACTGTTGTGATGACGCAAGAGTTGCAACTATGGCAGCTGAGAAGGCTTTTTGTGTACAAAAAATGCCCGACGTTACAGTCACTGCACTTGCCGCCCAGAACACAAGAGAACATCCCAATCGAGTGAAGGGATTTGTGGAAACTGAAATGGAAGCACATCTTACCTAATAAAGACTAAAACATCTATTTAGCCTCACATACTGACTTTATTTGTTGTTCATACTGTTTTATTAATAACCTGTATTTTCTTTCTCATTTTTAGGAAAAGCACTTTACATGCATTGTTTATTTTTATACCAAATGTCATACACTTGCAATGAAACCAAAAATCTAAACAACTACATCATTATGTTGATATCCTTTATTTTTACAATAAAACTTACGACAAACATGTCTTCTAATATCCTCAGTTGTCGCGTATCGAACACATTTGTAAAGGATTGTGCCAGTTCACTTTAATACGCGTGCTGTATATACATGTTGCTGCTGATTGGACTGCAGTTCTGACACGCCCACCAAACAAGAGAAAACGCATCTCAAACCCCGTTACACACCGGTGCACGCCGTTTCCAGGAAACATGACGTTCAACCCGGAAACCGTAGCAAAACGTTGCGCACCGTTGTGATCTGGAACGTGCCCCATGTTTAGGAGCGTCACTTTGAGGAAATTCATTCTATATGCCATAAAAGCACACGATACGATAGATGCCCTAGATATAGATATCTTAATAACTATTCTTAATAACAATATTTATTCATACCAAACATTTATTAACACATATTCATAATGTGAAAATCTCATTTTCACTTTAAAGTGCTACCATTTTTACTTTTTTCACTGACCAGTGACTTTAAACTACAGTATAATGTATAGGCATATACAGCCTATATTCTGTTGCTATAGTAACGAACGCAATGTAAATCTGTACATTACAGATTATTTAAAATACTCTGTACATTTTTACGAACAAAAGTATTCATTCGGAATATTTCATATTTATTTTAATCTGAATGATGTGATGATATGGGGGGGGGGGGGTTATATTATCTGGATCTGATTTTTGAGGGGGTCATGACCCTCATAACCCCCGTGCAAATTACGCGCATGACTGACAGAGACTCCTCCACTATCAGCCAATCACTGCGGTCATAGTAAATTAGCGTGTTGACATCATGATAGCAACGAGGAATAGTTCCTAGCAATGTATATCTCATATATATATTGCCATTCTGCCCCTACCTGCACATGTTTACAAAAGTTATTTTCAGTTTATATTTATACAGTATATACATGGACTGGTGCCAGGGAATTATTGTCCCTGTTTGCAGGCATGGTAGAAAGTTTGCTCACTGGACAGACATGGCAAAGGCTGTGGTTATGGGGAAACTTCAACCAGTTTTCCGCATTCCAAGAAAACGGAAACTTGAACAATCATGCAAGTAAGTAACAATTCAAGAAGTATGAGTAATTTATTGTTACAGTGTCAAGTGTACCTTTTTAAACAACATTAAATTGTATATATAAGTTCACCATTGTTCTTCCTTTTATGAATTTAATTGTTTCTAAGGAACATGCATACACCAAGAAGGCAGAGAAGCACCGCAAGTTAGAGACTCGTCCTGAGTCCTTGGTATGTGTTTGAAGCATCACTATAGAGAGCATTACACTGTATTTTGTAAATGTGTTATTCATTGAGCATGTTTGCTGGGGAAATATGATTTCTCAATATGTAATTTAATCTCTTCAAGGATCCATGCACTTCCCTGCTTTTACAGGTAACCTTAAAAAATAAAGAATGAATAATTGTGTTACACAATTTGTGTACATGTATGGATTGTTCATTTCTAAATTTGATTTGGCCTTCAGATGCCAAAAAGTGTTTTGGAGGAGGTGTGTCTAGAGGTGATCCTCTCAGACGGAGATGCCGCCTACCTTACCCTGTCACTGACATGTACAGCCTTGAGGGATGTGGTGAGCAGGGCAGAGTTTAGACACCGGGCCCATTATGCTTGGCTGGAGAGTAAGTTTTTAATCAATTTTTCATTTCTGTATTGGCCTTGAATCAACACTTGTACTCTAATATAGTTAAATATAAACATGCTCATTCTAATCATATTGTACATCTGTTCTTGCTTTGGTGAATGTCAAAAATTGCCCCAGGCTGTAAGACACATGTGTGTCCCTTTCAAAATTGTTCAATGCAGAAATTGCCGATCATTTTTTAAAGACTCTGTGGGGTGCTGTGGAAGCGGAAGACGTGGAGACCTGCGAGGGTTCTATACGGATTCTGAATTTCCTGAGAATTGCCCAGACTGCCAGTTTTAGGGGGCAGGAATAATGTGTGGTGTGCACAGTGTGCAGCAGTTTATTTGGTATTGTTAAAAACTAATAAATATTGCAAAACCATGAAGTGTTAATTTGATCTGGATTGTTTGGTAAATTGTCTGATCATGTGAATCTATGTATATTTTAAAAACAGAAGTGGTTACATTTACACACAAAAAAAATATCATTGAATATCCAAAGGGGCAAGGCAAACAATGGTGGTCAATTAACATGTACAAGTCTGTTGTATTGACAAAACGTTATAGTCCATTGATCTAGGCTGAATTTAAGTCACAAAAAATAGTGATATGATCTGAACAAATTTTTTCAAGGTGGTTCTTGTGAATGCAGTTTGCATGAATTATTGATGTTATAATAAGTATATAATTGAGAATTGTTTTATGTAAAGAGATATGATAAAAATCATATTTCAATTTGCACACAGCTTTTATATTATATATTTTAAGTCATAAAAGTAAAATGACAATATGGAATAAATGTGTGCAATTAAGCCTGCAAAGAATGCTGTCTATCCAGGGGTGAAAATATATAATAAATATGCTGTCTATCCAGAGGTGAAAATATATAATACATATGCTGTCTATCCAGAGGTGAAAATATATAATAAGTATATATGTCTATCCAGAGGTGAAAATATAAAATATGTTGTCTATCCAGAGGTGAAAATATAAAATATGTTGTCTATCCAGAGGTGAAAATATATAATAAATATGCTGTCTATCCAGAGGTGAAAATATAAAATATGTTGTCTATCCAGAGGTGAAAATATATAATAAATATGCTGTCTATCCAGAGGTGAAAATATAAAATAAATATGCTGTCTATCCAAAGGGGAAAATATAAAATAAATATGCTGTCTATCCAGAGGTGAAAATATAAAATAAATATGCTGTCTATCCAGAGGTGAAACTATAAAATAAATATGCTGTCTATCCAGAGGTGAAACTATAAAATAAATATGCTGTCTATCCACTGGTGAAAATATAAAATAAATATGCTGTCTATCCAGAGGTGGAAATATAAAATAAATATGCTGTCTATCCAGAGGTGAAAATATCAAATAAATATGCTGTCTATCCAGAGGTGAAAATATCAAATAAATATGCTGTCTATCCAGAGGTGAAAATATAAAATAAATATGCTGTCTATCCAGAGGTGAAAATATCAAATAAATATGCTGTCTATCCAGAGGTGAAAATATATAATAAATATGCTGTCTATCCAGAGGTGAAAATATAAAATAAATATGCTGTCTATCCAGAGGTGAAAATATAAAATAAATATGCTGTCTATCCAGAGGTGAAAATATATAATAAATATGCTGTCTATCCAGAGGTGAAAATATAAAATAAATATGCTGTCTATCCAGAGGTGAAAATATCAAATAAATATGCTGTCTATCCAGAGGTGAAAATATATAATAAATATGCTGTCTATCCAGAGGTGAAAATATAAAATAAATATGCTGTCTATCCAGAGGTGAAAATATAAAATAAATATGCTGTCTATCCAGAGGTGAAAATATAAAATAAATATGCTGTCTATCCAGAGGTGAAAGTATAAAATAAATATGCTGTCTATCCAGAGGTGAAAACAGAAAATAAATGTGCTGTCTATCCACTGGTGAAAATATAAAATAAATATGCTGTCTATCCAGAGGTGAAAATATAAAATAAATATGCTGTCTATCCAGAGGTGAAAATATAAAATAAATATGCTGTCTATCCAGAGGTGAAAATATATAATAAATATGCTGTCTATCCAGATGTGAAAACAGAAAATAAATATGCTGTCTATCCAGAGGTGAAAGTATAAAATAAATATGCTGTCTATCCAGAGGTGAAAGTATAAAATAAATATGTTGTCTATCCAGAGGTGAAAATATAAAATAAATATGCTGTCTATCCAGAGGTGAAAACAGAAAATAAATATATGTATATCCAGAGGTGAAAATATAAAATATATATGCTGTCTATCCAAAGGTGAAAATATAAAATAAATATGTTGTCTATCCAGCGGTGAAAACGGAAATTAGCGGCAAAACGGAAATGACGGAGAAAACGGAAATGACGTAGGCTGTCCATCCACTGGTGTCCAGCCACTGGTGTCTAGTCAGAAGTGAGTCTGCGGGGCTGCAGCTGGATGCTATTGCTCATGCTCACCGGTGACACGGCGTTCCTCCGACATTAAATTTCTCTGTAGCCTGTAGGCCTATATGTTGTAGCCATTAAAGAAAAGTTAGTTTCATATTTATGTTTAAATAATATGTTATTTTTTCTGTTTAAAAATGTTGATTAGGTTGAAAAGTGAACAGCGTAAGATGCGCAATATCGAGACATCATTTTGACCACTTCATTAAGTTTTGTTTTGTATAAAGCCTTTCTTTAAAGTGAATTTCGTTTTGTAAAAATTGTATCTTAATTTTAATCCATGTTTCATTCACCAATTGCCTTGATTAAATAAATAAGAACCAAATAAAGCAGACAATAGCCTATAATCAGGACAGGGAGGCGCTGACGCGATATAATTTGCATCGCACGAGAACTGGAGCTTGTCTCATAAATGAACAGAAACTCAGAAATATATCTAAGCTTGAAATGTCTACTTTTAAACAAAACAATTCAAAACGAAAAGAAACAGACAACTCTAATAATCCGTATGAAGTGTGCATTTCTCTAGGCACCTTCACAACACTGCGAAGGTGGCGAGTCAGCATCGTCACACAAAACACTAGTTAATAAATAATTAATAAACAATTAAAATGTTTCCTTGCTATATTTGACACATTTATAATGATTAGGCTATTTGCCGGTTTTGTGGCAAGCTTTATGCGTCTGCTAACTAATCGACTATCGTGACTCATCCCTATTTTGTAGCCTACCATTTATAGTTTTTCATATTGTTCAATAAAGTTCTTGGTAAAAAAGAAAAGAAAAGAAGCTTCTGTGCCTAATATTAGCCTACTGTATATTATTGTATACAGCGTGCAAGGTTTATGCGCAAGTCTTCTTCTGTGTTTTTAGTGTATATGTGTCAGAATTACAGCGTCTCGTACTGGTCTGGCATAGATTCTACACAAGGGGGTAATCCATCAGCCGGAAGTTGAAGCTTCCTCCGGGGGCCGCCATTGTAGCTGGCTATCACCTGCTGTTAGCATCCTATTGACTCCCATTCATTTTGGCGTCACTTTGTCAGTGAATAACTTTACATCTGAGGCGTCCAAAGACTCCATTTGTCCATTATTTATTTCTAAAGAAACACGACAATGTATAAAAGGCTCCATTACTTTGTATCTTACGTTATGGCCCCGTAGAAGCCGTTTTTGTAAAAATAGGCTAACGACTGCATCATAACCCCGCGACTCTCTGGCGCACACAAGATTAATGACCGTATAGACAGAAGTAGAAGCTCGCCCGTAATCGGGGGGACGTGGAGGCATAAAGTCAAGGGAGAAGCCCATAGAGAGTCATAAAGTTGCTCCTGCTACGAGCTCATGAACAGCTAATACTCACGATCTCCGGCTCTGCAGGTTTCGGAAGGGAATGATTCAGATTCCTCTTGGCACCGCTACTAGAAGACGTACAACTGTCAGTCAGGTTGCTCACGTCGTCAAGATCAGTTTGAGCATGCGCAGTACGCTTGGCTATCAGGAAGTGAGTGCCCATGTTGGGCTTCAACTCTCTCCGTTGAAATCAACGGGGTCGCTGTGTCCATTTATATTACTGTCTATGATTCTACACCGTTTTCAGTCGGTTTCAGTGGTTCCGTGTGGACGCAGATATTTCTTGAGACGACGCCGTGTTTACGGATTTTTTTTTTTAGAACGAGGTAAAAAAAAGATCGGATAGGGAACGCACCGGCTTCGTGTGGACGTGGCCTTTGTGTCTTTGTCTTGAAAAATGTTCGTATGTCCATTATGTGAACTAAATTGGCTGCCTGCTCAAAATTAGCCTAATAGCCTAAATCACTTTTTTTTTCTCTAAAGCACGACATACAATTTACATTTTCCACAGACCACAGCTGAGCCAGGCCAGTCGCGCTTATCATTTGGCTTTGGAGTGGAGGAAACTGCTGATCCTAGACCAGCAATTATGTGCAGCCTTTCTGTATAAATGCAACTAGTAGTAGCAGGCAGGCTGCTTTTGAGGGAGAAAATTTCACTCGAGTTGTATATTGCTAGTCTCAAGTTCGTGGCCAGGGGAAGGCCCAGCCTTACACACGCTCCGCCTATTGTTCTGCGCAGATTTCGTCCATCTCAAACAAGCCTAGTGTTGGCATGCTGACGCCAATTATTTGGTTCGTGAACAAACGTTTTTGGATCCAAGAATCGATTCACCTGATTCACTTGCATGTACTAACTGTCTAACTCATATGTTCGCTCACTGAAATCACCCACATTTCGAAGATAATAAATTGGCGAAATTATTGTGTAAAAATATAAGATATAAAAATATAAA
This sequence comes from Chrosomus eos, assembly GCA_036326025.1. Classification (NCBI taxonomy): domain Eukaryota; kingdom Metazoa; phylum Chordata; class Actinopteri; order Cypriniformes; family Leuciscidae; genus Chrosomus; species Chrosomus eos. Next base: position 102,600 of record JAZAVI010000125.1, read on the forward strand.
ATATAAGTGTAAAATTATCTGATGACCATGTACAAATAAATTGAAGTATGTTATTAAAACTAGTTGAATCAAATAAAAATAGGCCTAAACCAAAACCAATTTGGTGCCTTGAAAATACCATTTTGATGCAGATTGCTGAATTAAAATTATTTTTATTGTTTAAAAATGTTGTGATACCATATAGATCTGGGGATGTCGCTGGACCCTTTTTGAAATTCACAAAAAGTGCCTGTGGTATTATGGAATAATAGTGTAAAAGAATGCTTTTATTTTGAAAATAAAAGGGCTGTTCCGGGTCTCACACGGATGTTGGTGTGCTGGTGGCTAAATGCAGGCAATCTCCAAATACGTCGTTGTACGAACCTCTTTTGTTTCTTTACAAATAACTTGACAGTGCCCCAGTAAAATATGGCTGATTAATCCTTCTCTGATGTTGGAGATTACTTTCAACCCGAGAATATGTTTTTTCTGCTCATGTCCTTTGTGTTTTCTATCAGCTGTTTAGAATCAGAACTAGCAATGCCAGAAAAGTGAATTAATTACAATTGATCGAATTTAACAGGTTTAGAAAATGGTCTGAAATTGTTCGTGATTCAGTTTGATTCATTCAAACAGTTCACTCAATCTCTGATTTGTCTGCAGAGGTTTCTCGCACTGAAATGTTGGGATATTTTATATGTTCTGGATATTCAGAAAACAAAAAGGGCCCTAAATGAGTTCCATATTTGCTTATAATCAAGGAAACAAACATGCAAATGTCCTCTTTGCCAATAATGAATATATCCAGCCCATTCTCACCCCAAGGCGTCATCTAACTGACGCCTTTGGAATCAGTTTGACCATGCTTCAATATTCGATGCTAAAGGCACCCTTTAGCGTCAGTTAGTTGACGCGATCCCAGGGCGTCATCTAACTGACGCGTTACCCTTAGCGTCAGTTAGATGACGCCCTCCTACCCAGACCTAAACCTACCCGTGTCATCTAACTGACGCTAAAGGTAACGCGTCAGTTAGATGACGCCCTGGGATCGCGTCAACTAACTGACGCTAAAGGGTGCCTTTAGCGTCGAATATTGAAGCATGGTCAAAATTGTCAGTTAGATGACGCCTTGGGGTGAGAACGCGTTGATATATCATGTGTGCAGCTTAAACCCTGCCCCGATGATGACATCATTCAATGCCATTCTAATAACCATATCCATAGCTTGCTACACAACATACTTATATTTGTACAAACATGAATTTGATTGACAATGCACAATTTAGTTTTTCAATGCTTTTATTCATTTGAGGAGTGTTTCAGAAAAGATATGGAATTGATATAAAAGTTTCACTAGTTCACACTTACATACAATTAGAGGGAGTAAGTTTAATGCATATTTGGCGTGCTGTCCGGGGGAAGGGCTTCAAGCTCGGAATTCGGCCTGAACCCAGAGTACTCCCCCCAGAGTCCTCCCCCGGTATGTAAATGGTTAGGACAAAATGTGGAGAAGTGGTGGAGGGATGCTGCTAAAACTGTCGATGAAAGAGGTGAGACTGCTGAGTATATATACCTCTTATCGTAGATTGCTGAGAGCTCTCAACTCGTGTTAATTGCCTGCGCGTGCTCCTCTTGAACTTTGTTAATAAAACATCATTTAGAAGAGATTTGATTTTCAGAATAACATTTTTGAAAAGATAATATTGGAATAATGTAGTAAATGTAGTTCAATCAAAGTAACTGTGGATCAGCATGACGTTCTCACATCCTTAACACAAATATAGGGTATTAAGGTTGAACAGGGCGCATCGTTCCAGCAATGGTCAGCTGTAAGGTGAAATAATGAAATAAGTTATTCTGATCATTATATTGTTGTTAGAATCAAAATAGATTGTTCAACTTAAGACACTTTGTTAAATCCAAATGAGTCATTTCATGTTACTGCATGATGTAAAATTGGATTGTAAATTATAACTGAAAGTATTAAAAAATCAGGCTGTATTCTTACAGGAATAGTTGATATCCAAACAGTTCTCGACACGCTGGTGATTGTCAGGTTGTCCAGTGCACCAGTGGGAATACAAAAACACAGATCCATCCCTCCACAACCAGTGTCCTTCCTAAAGAGTGAAGAAAGTGAATAAAAGAGTGCACTACTGACTTCAGGAAGAAGCGAATTAAGATCAGATTTGAAGTCACACCTTCTTCATTAGAAACTTTGCCTTTACTGTTTAAAGCAGAAATTTTAGTTTAGACAAATAAACAGGGCCCATATTCATAAAGATTCTAAGAATCCTGTCAGAAAACTCTTAATTTAGCTTTAAATCTTTTACGTAGGAGTCTTAGCTTAAGAGCGATTCGGGACTGATCTGGGAGAAACTCTGGGTGCTTCTCATTTCTTATTTGTGCATCCTCGTTTCCTTTCCTCGCTGCTTCCTTTCCTCGCGTCTCAGCTCCACCCCCTGTAGGACGCGAGGGAAGGCTGCAATGCAATGCATTGTTTGCATGAAGGCTTGCATGCAAGGAAAAGAAAAGGAGGACGGAGGAATCGAATGAAAGCTTTTTTATACATTGGAATACTTGATCACTCGAGCGTCACTTCACAGCATCATCAGCAGCGCTCAAATGATCTGCCCTTATGTTGTTGAAGTTTGTTTATTTAAGAAATTCATAATAAATAACAATAAAGCAAGCTACCCTATTGAAATATGTGAGATGTGTGGTTTATATAAACTGCACGGGTAAAGTATAAATTCAAATGATTGTGACAGATGTGAAGGGGAGGAGAATTGATGTGTGCGTCACGTTTAGTTGATAAAACTCTTCCGCATAGGATACACCTGTGTATCCTCGCTCATAGCTCCTCTGGAAGCTCCTCACTCCTCGATCCTCGCCTCCTCACGGTGCAATTAGAGAATTGAGATGTCCTTCAAGATGGCTGAGCTCGATCGGTTTCCGGGTTATAGGATGGAGGACGGAGGAGCGAGGAGACGAGGAGGGATATTGAGAAGCACCCTCTGAGTAAGGAAAAGGCATCTTAGTGCGGAGGCGGGGCTGACCCCGTTGCTATGTATGACACAATCTTTTCAAGACCGTGATTGGTTGGTTGTCCAATAAGGAAAAAAATTGTGATTTTAAGTATAGGGTCTATTCTAAGCCTTCACTTTGAAATGACATGCGTAATATTTGATTCCTATTTGACCATTCTTATACACACACACACACACACACACACACACACACGCACACACACACACACACAAACACACACACACACACACACACACACACACACACACACACACACACACACACACACACACACACACACACACACACACACACACACACACACACACACACATGTTTGTTTTTGTGACTTATGAGGACATTCCATAGGCGTAATGGTTTTTATACTGGACAAACTATATATTCTATCCCCCTACACTGCCCCTGTCCCTAAACCTACCCCTTACAGGAGACATGCTGGATTTTAACATTTTAAAAAAAACATTGTTTTTTATGTTTTTTAAGCTGTTTGAAATATGAGGACGCATGCAAATGTCCTCATATTTCACGTGTAAGTTGTAATACCAGTGTAATACCCATGTCATTATACACATTTGTGTCCTCATATATCACAAAAACAAGCACACACACACACACACACACACAAACTATACAGGGTTTCCCGCAGCAATTTGAAACTAAGCTGGCCGCCTAAGCAACACACGTCTGCCGCCTAACTATACACAAGTTTTTGAGCCGTTTCCGCTCTATATCCTAAACTCCTCCCGTCGATGCAATCCACTTTCGTTCTGGCGGGCTGGGTTTGTTTTGCTAGCTAACTCCGTTGTGCAGACAAAGCACTAATATCGCAGTGACAAAGGATATAACAATTACAACATGAAAAAAAGTTGTTTGGGAACGACATGTTCGGTAGTTAGTTGCAAATACTCGAGAAAGCACCTGAACGAGTGGTTAGATATAGAGTGCTACGACCACAATCCAGCTACGAAGAGACTGGATGTCCATGCGCTCCATTGTTTAAATTTTTTCGCAAGCCTGATACCGACTCGGAATCAAGGACCTGGCTGAATGTTTAGAATCTTGCCTTGTGTTCTTGTCTACCAACAGCCAGCCATGATGTTCATTAAATACAGATAAACACAACAAATACTGCATGCATTGTATTTTTTAATATGATATATGGAAATGTTCACAGTGGTGTAATTGTGTGGGCTGCTTTTGTATTTTACTTTTTAATACCTGTTAGGATTAAATACGCAATCTTTCTTATTGAAGCCATTTGTTTGGTTTCCTCAAAACAATTAATTCACCCAGTGTTATTTATGTACAGTATGAGCTTACTATGAATGATGAACTGTGTTAGAAGAAATTGTAGCACTCTAAATAAGTTAAAAACTTATACATACGTTTCATATATTTAATAATAATAAATATATAATAATATATAATATATATATATAATAATATATAATTATTATAAATAATATATAATATAATAATATAATGTTTTTTTTTAATTTATTTCATGTTGATTATATGAAGGGAACCGCATCGAAAAACATTTGGAGTGGGTCAGACATAATTTTGACCACTTAAGTTTTGTTTTGTAGAAAGCCTTTCTTTAAAGTGAATTTCGTTTTGTATAAATTGTATCTTAATTTTAATCAACAAATTTCCTGGATTAATAGGCCTAAATAAAAAGCAAATATAGTAGACAAATGGAGGCACCGGTGTTGTGACACTTCTCTTCTCTCGAACATAATGCTGCTACGCCAGAGCGTCAACAAGCTTCCCCGTACTTGTGTGTCCTCGACAGGGTGGCCAGAGCTTCGGCGGCGGTGTGAACATACAGTAAGGAACATAAGGCCTATCTTTCATGATCAGTGAAATAATTAGTGCAATTTCAGTGCAATAATTAAATTAAATGAAATTACATCAAACTTTATTTTCACTCAAACAGTACACACTAATATATAGCACAGGATAAAGAGATAATGTACATTGTGCATAATGTAAACAATGGACATCTGTTGGCATGATCTAAATAAGGCTAGGCTCTACATTTGCTTTCGGATAAACAAAACGATCATGTGTGTATGACGTGACACACACAACCGACTTTGCTGTGCAGATATTGATATGCCTCGGAGGCTTTCAGATAGTCCATTGCCATGGACAATGAGTTACCGCCACCTACTGGCAATTTTAATATAATATTTATTAATATTATTATATTAATATTTATTAATTAATATTAAACGATTTTTAACATTGCCTATTTAGTGAACATTGTTTTATTTAAGGCATTATTTATTTTTAAAGTCCCTGTAAAGGCAATTTCAAAAAAAAATTCTAAACACATTATAAATGTTAGAAATGTATTGCTAAAACATATTACAAAGACTGTGAACTGTGAAGTACTGAATTGTGGAGTTAGACCGTTAAACAGTTTTTCATCATTGCTATTTTCCGGATTTTCTGGGCGGGGCTAAAACAGGGCTCGATGACGCACTGGAGCCCCTGAGCTCGTGGACACGCCCCTACTTGATGACGCACTGGAGCCCCTGAGGCTGGCCGCTCATAACAATAATAGAGCACATTCACATCAGTTTGCCGCTCAATCGCGAGTTACTGTCAGTACTATTATTAGTAACAGCCCAAAGATTGCTAGCTAGCTAATGCCTTCGTCACGGAAATGCATACTACCTGTATGCGATCACCGGATCACGTACAAAACAGATCGGTGTCCTTATTTAAATTTCCGAAAAACGATTACATCAAGAAGAAGTGGATTAATTTTGTGAAGAGCCACCTTTATGGAGAGCTGAGGATCACCGCCAAAACCCACCTCTGTAAGTGATCATTTTACACGGGATAGTTTTATAAACTTTCGTCGGAGACAACTGGGAATCACTGATAAATGATAATCCGCTGTTACTGGTGAATGGTGCCGCACCGACTATCTCGCGCCTCGGCCTTCATCCTCCCGTCGCGGTCGCGCTAACAACTGGTGCCATCATCGGCAGTGCGTGCCTATGGCGTTCCGATCGATTCTTTAATATGACTTTGCAACATGCACTCGTCTCAATGAACGTGACGTCTGCGTCTGCAAAACGTGACGTCTGCGTCTGCCGAACGTCTCGTCTGCGTCTGCCACATCACTCGTTCGTGTGCCGAACGTCTCGTCTGCGTCTGCGGAACGTCTCGTCTGCGTCTGCTGCAGAGGGGTTTCCAGCACATTTCACACATTTATTCATTCTTTATTATTTTCCCCCACTGATCTTCAGTTGTATTTCATTAGCAATTAAGTGATTTTTACCTTGCTTATATAGGCCTAGCTTTTTATTCCCAATGAATTTACACAAATTATATAACTTGGTATAATATAATTAAGACTGTTAACAGAAGTATATAAAACAGTTACACCTCAAAAGAGAAAGGCGATCACAGTTTATTATTATTAGGCTATTATTATTATTATAATTATTATTTAGACTATGTCTTTGCTGGTGCATAAAAGCATAAGATTATTTATAGATAAAGCTATTTTATTTTTTCCCCATCTGTGAATTGATCTGTTCTCAAATCTTTTAATTCTGCCTTTACACTATATTAACCTGCACTAAATAACATGCTACTATCTCGCTGATTCTACACCTTCACTAAGCCGTTGAACAGTGGCGACCTTAAGCATCTGGTAGCCCGTTTCAATAACTAATATGGGGCCCTACCCAGTACCCACATAAAACATAATAGAGCAGAAAAGGCAAGGAATCCTGTTTGTTTGCATCAATTGTATATTATTTTATTACGTGCACTTTCAGCTTCATGAACAGGCAGCTCAACATATAAATAATCCAACCTTATTTGATTAAAACTATATGTATACAGCGTTTTACGTTGGAATAAGCCTCTCCCTTAAATTACTATTATTTGAAGTTAACATTATACAATGTACGTAGACCTACCTACTAGACCACAAAACGAGTTGAAGATAAATTCTTTAAAATTGGGGAATCCGTTACGGACGTGAGCGCTCTGAAAGCGGCACTAAAAGACTGCTTTAAAACTTTCAGAGACCTCGAACAGAAAGCACAAAGCCTTTCTTTAAAGTGAATTTCGTTTTGTTTTAATTGTATCTTAATTTTAATCAATGTTTCATCAACCAAGAACATTTCAAAACGAAAGAAAACAGACTGCTTTCTGTTTATGTAATCCGTATGAAATGTGCATTTCTCTCTGGCGCGTTCACTGCGAAGATCACGATCAGCATCGTCAACTTCATCTTTGCAGGCGACAATGACACAGAAAACATGTTTAAATTGTGTCCTTGCTATAGGCCTATTCAACATATTCAAAATCATTACTTTTGCCGGTTCTTTGTGACAACATTTAGGTGCTTTATTGGCAGCGCTCCACCCTTACATGTTACATGAACGCGTCACCACAACATCAGCACCGAAAACATGGGGATTTTTTACAATAAATTACAAGCTGCTAGTGACGTTATTTAGTTAATCGCAAGTGCAAATGCAAAGTTGCAAAGCTTAAATCATGGTAAAACTGAATTAATTTACAAAATAGTTTTCATTTGTATTTCAGCACTTCGCGAATGGACAGCGACTCTTAAAATAGCACGTATAACGTCTCCATTCTCGCGCGTTCATGTTAAGTGCATTTTTGGGAAACGCTCGTGGAATAGCAGAGAGCGTTCGTAGCCTTACACGTAGAGAGTGCTCTTAAGAGCGAATATACATCGTTATCGGGAAACCCGGCCCAGAAACTTTCGTTTCACAACTTCGTAGCTCGTGGTCAATCTACCTTGGATGGTTTAGACATGACTGAAAATCAATATCCTACGGAGAAAATGAATGGGATTTTGCTGGTCTGTTGGGGGCCCCCTTGGAGGGCGGGGCCCGTTTCAAATGAAACAGGTGAAAGGCCGCCACTGCCGTTGAACAGGCTATTATAGTCAAACTTGCATGTCTCAGACTATAACTTAGCCTACTTTTTTCTCATACCTGCACATTTTATTTAGTTTCCCCAATTAATTCAGATTTGCATCATTTGGCATAATGTTTTTTCAATGACAGATAGTTGTATTATTTTTCGGATATTAGACATGATGTTTTAATAATAATTAGTAATCATAGTTTTATATAGCCTAGGCCTATATATAAAAATATAATTTTTCAATTCTTTTCTTCTATTTAAAGGATATACAGAAACAGTTTTCTAGTTTACCAAAGTGCTGTAGCCTAGGCCTTTTACATTTATAAAAAAATTAAAACACAATAACAACCCCAACAATAAACTATAAAAAAGTAATGGCCTATATCAATTTTGTTTCTTCATAATTCTATCTTTGTTAAACAAGAACACACACACATATCCTAATATAAAAATCACAGACGCAGACGTCACGTTCACTGAGACGAGTGCATGCTGCAAAGTCATATTAAAGAGCCGATCAGAATGCCTCTGACACACTGCACTGAGCCGTGTTGTACTGTGAATCGCGTGTTAAATGCGTGTTAGAGAAAAAAACAATAAATAACTTCACTGCCACACGTGAATGACGCGTGACGTCTGGACTCGACACTTCACTGCCACGCGTGATTTGCGTGACGTCTGCGTCTTAAATTTAATAGAAATGAATAGGAGAATAAAAAAAAAATTAAGACGTTGAGTGAGACGTTCACTGAGACGAGTGTATGTTGCAAAGTTATAATAAAGAGCCGTTCGGAACGCCATACGTGCCCACCGTGCCAGCATCCATTTCGGCTGTAGAGTTGAGTGTGGCGAAGGCAGCTTTCCCGCGGACACGCCCCCAGCGTTTGAGAGCAGAGATTACTGCTCATTTTTTCAAGATTTTGATAGCTTATTTTATGTACTTGCTGGCTTTTTTTATCATTCAAATTTGGCTGGGTGACTAATAACACATTTTTCTGTGGTGTGATAAACTCAGAACACATACTTAATTTTGACTTTACAGGGACTTTAAAGGTATTACAAAGGTAAAAAACGAAAGGGAAAAAATGATTAAAGGGGACCAAATATTGTCTTTTAATGGAAAAGGTGTGACTGCAGTCTAAGTGGAAGAGGGGGACGGCAAAAGATTGGAGAACCAGAACTAAGGAAAAGGGATTTGTAGAATTTGCACAAGTGCTACTGCTATAATTTCTCATAATCTTAATTGAATTGGCCTAGAGAGAATAATTATGACATTTTCTCTACTAGATAATCTTAATTTGTGTCAGGAGTTATGCAATAACCCATCCCCCCCCCCCCCCCCCCCCCCCACCCCCGCCAACCGCCCCACCACCTTAACTAACACATTTTCTGCGGGAAACCCTGCTATATATATGTCTATAAATCCATTTTTATTTATCATGCTGTTAATTTCCCATAAGGTATTTGATTGGCTTAGAATTTTCATAAGATAATAAGATCAGTCACAAACATGATCCCTGCACGATCTAATCTATAGCGTTTTATTAACTGTCATCCATTGTCTGCAACACATTTCTTCTCCCTCTTCGTTTTTCTGTTATTTTCTCCCCTGCTAAAGAAACTCTTAAGCCTCTTAAAAGTCCTCGTCCGTGCTCCAAGCAATTTTAACCTTAAGACCTCTTTTAAGGGTTAAGATGCTTTCTGAATTATTTTTTCTTTAATTTTAACAGTAAACGCCCACATTTCTAAGAATTTTCGTAGAATTTTGTCAATAGGATCTACTCTTTTCATTAAGATTCTTTATGAATACGGGCATAGGCTTCTTTAGGACACACAATTGAACTCACTTGTACAGCATCATGAGCACCAACCCAAGAAGATATGGAAGGAGAAGGCAACAGACTCATCAGGAAATCGTTTTCCAGTTTATTACGCACAGATGCGAGATTCGCACCAAGACTTTGACAGTTTCTCTAAAGAGACAGATTTTTTTTTTATTGTCAAAAAAAGATATATATTTTTTAGCATAAAGCAAAAATGACAACATTTTAGACATTTGCAAACAAAGTCTGCTTTGATTTATTATTTTCTCAGTACCAGTTTTCTGTACTAATTTGCAAAAAATAACATTTCCACTTTGTAGCAATATTATTAAACTTAAAATTAGTTTGACATTTAATTGACACTTAACATTTCTACATGCTTGAATTGAGTACCTATATAATTTACTTTGTTTTTTAAATTATTGTCTGAACTAACTTTTCCTTGTAGAAATTACATTTGTTTTTTTTTCAGTAGTATTCACCACAGAGTCATTTTTATCAGTTTAAATGAATCATTTGACAATGCTCTTATTGTGTACATACATGTCTTTACATCTGTCTTTTAGATGTAGTTAAAGACCCCTAATATAAAGTGTGACCAAATCCTCTTGTTGTAACACATTACCTCTGCTGTGATCCAGTTAGTCGGATGAGAAAAGAACTTATAGCATCGGAGTCCATATTTCATCCATCTAGCGGGGCATTTTCTGACTAAATCAACTGCATCCAGTCCATTAACATTTCTTGTAACATTCACTGTAAAGAATGTTTTAATTTTTATTCATGTAGCTTATTTTATGTTTTTGTGAGTGTGCTGAAAATATGTGTACTTTATACACTGTAAACCCCTTATTATTCATGCAAATGCTAGTCAATGGAATATTGTACATTTCCAAAATGTTTTTAAAAAGCAAGAGTTTTTACAAATAAATGTCTTGGTTACCTTCTGTATTCCCAATGGAGAAGATAATGAAAAGAAGCAGACAACTTTTCAGCATTGCCATGATGAACCTGAAATTAATAAGCATGAAAAGTTAAATGTCTGCATGCACTCATATGCTGCACACTGCGATCCTCAATGCATTTAAACACAAAGCTCAAAAATACTTCAGGTAGAACATTTAATCAGAACTCACTTTGGTTTTTAAATTGTTGCCTTCAGAGTCTCAGAGAAATATTTTCTGAAGAGCCAGAGCCTGTGTAACAATATAACATTCTCATATCTGTTGAATGATGATGGGTCATATTTATACACATAATATCAGGCGATAACATCCGGGTGTCCTGGGCAAAGATCAAACTTTACCATTTCTGGCATATTAGTTATAGATTTATAGTAACAATTAAGATTCAAGGTCAAACGTTCAAATGTATTTTTGTGTCTTGAGTTCCTGTTTTTGTGCAAGTGTACCAGTGTTCAAGGTCTAGGTCGTCATTGAAAAAAAAAAAAAAAAAACGGTAAGTAAAATCTACTTCATTTTTCTTTTGCAATTTTTTCAACTCATATGTTTTAAGTAAATGTCACATGTATGGCATTAACTAAGTTAGGTCAAATTAACAAAGAGCATAAGTAAATTTTACTTGGCCATTTAGAGTTTATGGAATAATTTCTACTTACTCATTTGAAGTCTACTTTGCAATACTCTGTTTCAAGTACATATCACTCTCTCTTTGTTTGGAAATTTTACTCAATGTAGCACTGAAATAAGCCATGCCTTTAAAGTGCAAGTAAAAAACACAGTAGATTGTGTGTTACACTATGTAAGACTACATATCTATCCAATATAATGAGGCACCCAACCGAACACATAGACTCCAATACTTCCTACACAACACACAACAGTGACAGTGAAAATAACCCATTCATCAGTAAATAGTTTTTGAGTAAATGGGTCATTTGTGCACCCAAGAGGACGCTTGACTGACATGTAACACAACCAATCACAGTTCCTTTAGTTCCGCATTATGTTTAGGGCGTCACTTTGAGGAAATCCATTCTATATGTCATAAAACCACAAGTTACTGAACATAACAATGATACCATAGATGGCCTAGATAGATGGCCTAGATATATAGATATCTTAATAACTATTCTAAATAACTCTGCTTATTACTTTAAACTACAGTATAATATATAGGCCTATTTACTATGACTATATACAGCCTATATACTGTAGAGAATTTGAGGGTGAACCAAACACAAATGAATCTTTCTAATCTCTCTTGGGATTCATTCAAATGTGAGTCAGCATTCTGCAACTGAACACCACATTCCGAGTCACAAGAAGGCTCCAGCTAGTCTATGCTAGTCAACAATAAACCCCCCCAGAAAAGACTTTTATGGCCGCAGGCCTCAGAGATAAGCCCAAAACAGGAAGAACGTTGCCAAAATGGTGAAAGGCCTGACCACCTTTGACCTCCCTCAGCATCACCACCGGACAGATGTAAAACAGACCACGCTCTCATTCGGAGCGTAAGAGACTTACACAGACTTTAACATAAAGAACAATGCTCAGTGGACTTATAATCAAACATCATAATTCGTATCGTTCCAACAATTCATGTTTGTATTGTGCTTAGATCGAATATAAAGCATGTAATCGTGATATAACTGTGTGTATGAATGAAAGAGTATCGTGCTTCCAATCGTGCAAAAGAATCGTATGCCGATTGCCGATGAATCGTAAATTATTATTTATTTCATTTTTATCATGTCTGTTGTATCTGTAAGATTTTCTTCTGTTAAGTTATTTCCACTTACACACCCAGTAATACGTGCGCACGCGCACACACGCACACACACACACGTTTATGTATGTTATTTTCATGTTTACATGTTAATGTTTATGTATGAGACCTTTAGGTCGTTTTGTTATGTCAGTTACTTGAATAAAAAAAAAAAAAAAAAAAAAAAAAAAAGAATCGTATGCCCTTACTTCAAAAGATGGTTCGAATGAAATCTGTTTAAAATGCTTTGTATGATTATAGTAATCTATAATGTTTAAACTGTGATCTTTTGTTCTCTGCTAAGTGCTGGAACCCAAGCAGATCCCAGATAACGTATGATTTACGATAAGTAGGAACTAGTCCACCTCCTAAAATGATGCCATTGTCTCATTGGTCAGAATTCTCCAAAAGAGGTTGGACTAACTTTAAGTTAAAGACCCGAACAAAGCAGTTCAGAGTTCGTTCAGAGAGAAGTTCAGTTTTCGGTTCGGTTCAGTTCGGATTTTCTTTTCCGTAAAAGTCTCGGTTCTAAGTTAAGTTTTGCTGCAAAGTTTCGGTTAACGTTTCGACTGCAAAACCCGCTTCCAACTTCAAAGGCTTTCATCCATCCGCCAACACATCACGTGACCGGCGGTTCAGAAACTTCCATCCAGCCAGGCACTTCCAAGACAACCACGCGGACCCAGCCGGGAAAACCCCTTCGACGAAGCAAAGGGAATTCCCTGGCCTAAGCAACGCAAAGACAAGCAAGTACTCCAAACTGTAACTAAACTGGTGTTTTAATTTAAATTGAATAACCTGTCTAAGGCCTCGTTTACACTGCAGGTCTTGATGCCCAATTCTGATTTGTTGCCTATATCCGATTTTTTTGACCGTCCGTTTACACGTTCTTTAAATTGTGACCCATATCCGATTCATGTGTTTACACTTGACATAGATCTGAAACATCGCGCATGTTTAAAGGGGTCTTCTTGCACAGATGGACGAACGCGCAGTGAGATCTCATGTATATTTACATATACTTAAAATATATTCTACAATATATTAAACATACATGTGACACTATATCTTTATATATATTATCAATACATTTTTCCCATATAAATCGCAATACATTGTGGTGGTTATTTATAAATAATAAAATTGCATATATTTTATGATATATAAACACATTATATATTCATGTTCAATATATTGCAATATGCACATTATGCAGGACTATTGGGAGTCCGGTGGGAACATAGCCTAAAACACGATCTCATGAAAGTGAGTGTCTAGCGCGAACTTTATTTCTCGTGCCATTTATACGCCAAAAATAGTTTTTGCTTGCATATGATACGCACTGTAAACATGCGTTTGTAAACATGCGTTTTAAATCATACACGCAAAAACTATTTTTGACGTAAATGGCACGTGAAAGAAAATTGTGCAATAAACGCACTTTCATGTGATCGTGGCAGGCTTTAACGAGGAGAAGAGGGTCCGAAATTTTAGGATGAGCAAGCCAACCTTTCATATGTTGTGTCAACATGTGTCCACATTCCTCTCCTATACGACGACACAATGTTTTGTCGGGCCATCCGTCCCCTCGCAGACGCGCGTCTGTGTTTCTCTCATCATTAAACCGCGGAGACGTAGCCTAATGCCTCAGAAAATCCGATCTGCCTGTTTACATGACAGTCGCATTGGCACATATCGGATTTATATCTGATTTATTTCCACATATGAACGAGGCCTGAAACCGATCTCGAAATATCCGAATGCATGCATTTTTTTCCTGTTTACACTGCCATAGAACACATCTGATCTGTGTCGCATATGAGCAAAAAATCGGAATTGGGTCACATTTCACTGACAGTGTAAACGGGGCCTAAGAAACGAAGGTTTAATTTAATGCTTGGTGGTTCGTTCAGGTTTATGTCTTGCAAAGTGCATCTCACTCTGAAAACTCACTCTTTCTCTCTCTTCCTCTGCGCCTGGTATGAATGTGTGTGTGTGTGTGATTGTGTTTAGACCTTAGTTTTATGTGTTTAGAATAATCAATAAAGTCTGTTTATATTTGAACAGATATTTGCCTTGTGTTGTGCTTACACATTTAATGTCTTGTACTGTCGATCTAAAGTTACCTTGCTAATACATAGTGTTTCACTATAGATAGGATACTTGTATCTTTTGCCAAGGTTATAATTACGGCCCGTTCAAATGAACTCTAAACGAGTCATTTGCTCGGTTCCATAGTGATTCGCTTAAGATTCATTGCAAATCGATGAATCATTCCCTTTGAGCTAAATTGGCCTTCCGGCCCCCTTAAATACATTTTATGTATATTATTATTATGTAGGTTCCTTACAATACTGTTCCTATAGTAACGAACGTAACTTTAACCTGCTAGAACAGGTGTTACGGTTTAGTCTTGCGTAGCCGTATTCACCTAACCTTTTATCTTATCACTAAATGACAGTAAAAGTTCTTATTAAGAGTTTCCTCTTAAAACCTATTCACAAAGCTGCTGAGACCAACTTTTACTCAGGAATAGAGAGAAATCTTAAGCTAAGAGAAAGAGCGGGTTGGATGGTGCTATGAATGATGTCATCCCTCTTACTAATGACCACAGTGATTGTGTAATGTTGTGGCTGAAGCAGGATCCAAGTGCGGCAGTATTTATTAAATAAACTCAAACTTGACAAAGACTCAGACTAAGGAACATGACTCGACACCTGGGGAGACAAAATTAAACATGACGGGCAACTACCAAACATGGAAAAAGACAGGGGAACACAGACAAGAACATGACAGATTGGCTGATGGTAAATAAAGTTTTTAAAATGTTTTGGTTTTAAAACTGTCGAGGTACAGTAACTTGATGAGTTAGCTCTTGGCTATGTATACAGGTGCTGGTCATATAATTAGAATATCATCAAGAGTTGATTTATTTCAGTAATTCCATTCAAAAGGTTTATATATATATATATATATATATATATATATATATATATATATATATATTATATATATATATATATATATATATATATATATATATATATATATCATTCATTACACACAGACTGATATATCTCAAGTGTTCATTCCTTTTAATTTTGATTATTATAACTGAAAACTAATGAAACCCCCAAAATCAGTATCTCAGAAAATTTAAATATTGTGAAAAGGTTCAATATTGAAGACACCTGGTGCCTCACTCTAATCATCTAATCAACTCAAAACACCTGCAAAAGCCTTTAAATGGTCTCTCAGTCTAGTTCTACACAATCATGGGGAAGACTGCTGACTTGACAGCTGTCCAAAAGACAACCATTGACGACCTCCTGACACAAGGAGGGCAAGACACAAAAGGTCATTGCTAAAGAGGCTGGCTGTTCACAGAGCAGCTGGAGTCAGTGCTTCAAGAACCACCACACACTGACGTATGCAAGACATAGGTTTCAGCTGTCGCATTCCTTGTGTCAAGCCACTCTTGAACAAGACACAGCATCAGAAGCGTCTCGCCCGGGCTAAAGACAAAAAGGACTGGACTGCTGCTGAGTGGTCCAAAGATATGTTCTCTGATGAAAGTAAATTTTGCATTTCCTTTGGAAATCAAGGTCCCAGAGTCTGGAGGAAGAGAGTAGAAGCACAGAATCCACGTTGCTTGAAGTCCAGTGTAAAGTTTCCACAGTCAGTGATTGTGTGGAGTGCTATGTCATCTGTTGGTGTTGGTCCACTGTGTTGTCTGAGGTCCAAGGTCAACGCAGCCATCTACCAGGAAGGTTTAGAGTACTTCATGCTTCCTGCTGCTGACCAAATTTATGGAGATGCAGATTTAATTTTCCAACAGGACTTGGCACCTGCACACAGTGCCAAAGCTACCAGTATCTGGTTTAAGGACCATGGTATACCTGTTCTTAAATGGCCAGCAAACTCGCATGACCTAAACCCTATAGAAAATCTTTGGGGTATTGTGAAGAGGAAGATGCGATACACCAGACCCAACAATGCAGAAGAGCTGAAGGCCACTATCAGAGCAACCTGGGCTCTCATAACACCTGAGCAGTGCCACAGGCAAAAGGAGCCCCAACTAATTTTTGAGTGCTGTATATGCTAATAATTTTCATGTTCATACTTTTCAGTTGGCCAACATTTCTAAAAATCCTTTGTTTGTATTGGTCTTAAGTAATATTCTAATTTTCGGAGATACTGAATTTGCCATTTTCATTAGTTGTAAGTTTTAATCATCACAATTAAATGAAATAAACATTTGAAATATAGCAGTCTGTGTGTAATGAATGAATATAATATCCAAGTTTCACTTTTTGAAAGGAGTTTCTGAAATAAATCAACTTTATGATGATATTCTAATTATATGACCAGCACCTGTATATGCCTCCTCTCAAGCTGATTATATAGCCCGTTTGAACGTGCTCCTCCTGATCTTTGTTTATTAAACATAGTTTGTCGCTTGAATTTAAGAGGCACTTAGCCTACATTAGGCTTTATTTGAATATGGTAACATTTTTATTTTAAAATATTAATTTGAATATGGCAACATGATACCTCGTTCTACCATATTTCTATCACTGAAAGATGCACTCTACTGAGGCTGCTCTCCTCAAAGTGTCTAATGAAGTACAGATGGCTGCTGACTCTGGAAGGTACTCAGTATTGGTTCTATTGGATTTATCATCAGCTTTCGATACAGTGGACCACAAAATACTGTTGAATAGATTAGAAAAAGAGGTTGGTATCGTTGGGTCTGTTTTAAAGTGGTTTTCCTCTTACTTGAGTGACAGAACTTTTTCTGTATATGTAAATAGTATATTGTCTGAAGCCACTCCATTCTTGAATGGCGTTCCACAAGGCTCTGTCCTAGGTCCACTTTTGTTTTTACTGTACATTACCCCTTTGGGAAAAAAATGTTGAGCCATTTTAACAATGTGTCATACCATTTTTATGCTGATGACTTACAGTTGTATTGCTCGTTCAATGACTCTGAGTTCCACAAACTTACAGATTTATTGGAATATTTTTCTACTGTTAAATCTTGGCTTGCTAGTAACTGTCTTCAATTAAATTCGGAAAAGACTGAAACCTTAATTGTTGCCCCAGACAAAAAATACCATCCATCCTTCAAAACCTTGGTTCTCTAAGCTCCTCTGTCCAGTCGAGCATTAGAAACCTAGTTGTCTGGTTTGACTAGTCAATGTCTTTGGACTGCCATTCTAGACTTTTGGTCAGAAATTGTTTTTATCATCTAAGAAATATTGCAAAATTGAGGGTAATTTTATCTGACTCTGATCTCGAAATGGTTCTCTTACGAGAGTATCTCTCGTACTGCGTAATATCTTACGCTATGGGGAAAACTCTTTTCCTCGAGATATTGAAGCCAAAAATTATCCTTAATTTTAAAAATGCAAAACGCTTTGCAGCAGCAAGCAGACAAGGGCGAGACAGCTCGCGCGCCCATTGGCTGCCTTGCTGGAAAAGCTGCAGCCTATCGAGTGAGGCACTGCGTGACGTAATGACGAATGGGGGCGCTTTGCGCCCATTTCGTCATGTCCCGCCAGTAGAGGCGTGGTCTCGCCCTATAAATACCCCCTCGATAGCTGTATTTCCTCTGATTTTTCTACTCTTCACGCGAAGCTCACGCATCGCTGGATCCAGAGTGAGAAGCCGTGCCGTTGACTTGTAGCCTTATCAGCGGGACGTGCCATCTTCTGAAGTCGCTGGCACAGCCGCCTTCAACCGCCGTACCTGCTGCGTTTCCGGCGTACTATATCCTTTTACTCTGCTAAGTGTGTGTGTGTTTGCTTACGTGACGCAACACCCATTTCTCTGTTCTAAAAGAGCTGCGTCTTTTTAAAGATGCCTTTCTGTGGCTCGTGCCGCGCCCAACTCAGTGATGAGGACCGTCACGTCATCTGTGTGTCCTGCCTGGGTCATGAGCACGCGGCTATCGCGCTCACGGATGGTGGATGCCCGCACTGCGAACTTCTGCCCATGGTGACTCTGAGGACTCGCCTGGCGTCGTTCTCTGAGCCCGCGTCCCAGCCTTCTGTGCCGCGCCGCAAGAAGCGTCGCGCCCAGCGCGCTCCCGAGCCTTCTCCAGCCCGCCAAAGCTCGCCGGTTCGCCCGCCTGCTTCGCCGGCTTCACTTGAGTCGCTCCCGGACGGACAGCGCCCGCCGTCTGCCGCCGCTTCCGCTCCCGAGTTGGACGAACCTGCTGAGGTATGCTCTCTTGTGGCTTCTGATAGCGAGGATTGGGCGAGCTCTGTGGACCTCCCCCCCGCTGACGTGTCTAGCCAACCCTCTGGAAAGAGACCCGGCATTGAGGCTGAGCTGATGCGTCTGCTCACCCAGGCCGTGGAGTGCATCGGCCTCGAGTGGGAGGCGCCTACTTTGCCGCCGCGCAACAGACTCGACGGGCGCTTTCTCAAGAAGGACGAAGCCCCGTCTAGGTCTAGGGCCGCCCCCTTCCTCCCTGAGCTCCACGACGAAGTCGCCAAGTCATGGACCGCCCCTTTCTCCGCCAGGCTGCGCACTTCCACCTCTGCGGCTTTTTCCTCTGTCGTCGGCGCGGGAGATAAAGGATATCTCTCCATTCCTCCTGTGGAGGCGGCGGTTGCGTCGCATCTCTGCCCGCCCTCTGCGGGACAGCGCGCGCAGACGACGCTTCCTTCTAAAGCCTGCCGGGTGACTTCATCGCTGCACGGGCGCGCTTACACAGCCGCTGGACAGGCGGTCTCAGCGCTGCATACTATGGCGGTCTTGCAGATTTACCAGGCTGACCTTCTCCTTAAATTGGACGAGGAAGGGCCGGGTGCTGTCAGTGTGGCGGATTTACGAGGCGCTACGGACCTTGCTCTACGCGCCGCTAAAGCCGCTGCTCAGGCCATGGGGCGGAATATGGCCTCTCTCACCGTTGCTGAGATACATCTATGGTTGACGCTGTCTGAGATGACGGAAGCTGAGCGCTCTGTATTCCTCGACGCGCCCATTTCCCCTGCGGGCCTCTTCGGATCTGCCGTCAAAGATTTCGCGGACAGATATTCTGAGGTGCAGAAGACTTCGCAGGCCATGAAGCACTTCCTCCCGAAGCGCTCGAGCTCCGCTGCAGGTCGCTCTAAGCAGCCGTCTGCTCGCAGCTCGCAGCCTCGGCCTGCATCGCCCGCAGCCGCCGCTACACAGCGCCGCCAGGCCCGGGATCAGAGACCGCGCTCTCGCTCTGCTGGACGCCGCCCCGCTCAGCGCGGGCCCCGGCCGAAGATTGAGCTCAAGACCGAGGCCTCGAAGCTTTCCTAGCCACTCTAGGAAAGTGACGGTGTTCAGATCCCGCTGCGGCCGGTTCCCCACCGAAACGATTCGCTCGTTCAGTTCCTTGCGATGTGACTGTGCCAGTGTATTTAGCAGTGAAGCAGCCGGTGTCTCAGCCCGCTTGCCTGCACACAAAAGCCGTTTTTATGGCTACCCAGATAAATCCAATAAAGAGTGTATTTTCTGGTATACCGGCCACGGCCGATGGTGTTATGAGTGTTGTAAGAATGCCCACGCCCCAGTGCCCATTCCCACACCCAGACACAGCCCGCCACGGTGCGAGGCTAGCACACATAAATCTGACTCAGGTCGATTGTGCAGACAATGTAGTGAATACGCCCATACAATGCCCGCTCACGCTACATGCCGCGTGTCCCTTGGTTTCTGTAAAAACGAAACCAACACACAGTCTATCGGCTCCGACCGAAAGCGTGTACAGTGCAGTAGATGTGCCCGTAAGTTTGCGCCCACATCCCCCCGCAAGCACGCCGAATCCCACGGGATTCGCCCCGCTCACTCTCGCTGTGCGTCCCGCCATAGAGAATTTGAGCGCGGCCAGGCTGCCCGCTGTGTTCAGCGCGCCCCCCGCCTCGAACGCTGTAAACACGGCGTTGTGTTCCCAGGGTACCGGGGCTCTCGAGCCGTTGCCTGGTCACGGCCAGAGCCCGGTCTGCATTCTACCTCTAGCTATTCACGCAGAAGCGTGGTCAAAGCTACCCGGGGTATCAGACTGGGTGCTGAACACTATAAAGAGAGGCTACTCGCTACAATTCGCACGACGTCCCCGCCGTTATACGGCGCGCGTCGAGACTACGGTGAGAAACGAAGTATCTCATCTACTTCGAGCCGAGATAGCGAAACTGCTGAGCAAGGGGGCCATAGAGCCCCTTTCTCAGGCTCAGAGCGAAGGGGGCTTATACAGCAGATATTTTCTGGTACCGAAAAAAGATGGGGGCTTCAGACCCATTCTAGATCTGAGACAGCTGAACAAAGCGCTTGTGAAGCGCCAGTTCAGGATGCTTACGACCAGGGGAATCCTCGCGCAAGTGCGCCAAGGGGACTGGTTTATGTCAATAGATCTGAAAGACGCCTATTTCCAAATACAAATAGCGTCCCATCACAGGCGATTCTTGAGATTCGCGTTCGAGGGCCAGGCATATCAATACACAGTCCTGCCGTTCGGCCTGTCCTTGGCACCCCGTACATTTACGAAGTGCATGGACGCGGCTCTCGCACCCCTGAGACTTCAGGGCATGCGAGTTATGAACTACTTGGACGATTGGCTGATTCTAGCTCGATCACGGTC
This sequence comes from Chrosomus eos, assembly GCA_036326025.1. Classification (NCBI taxonomy): domain Eukaryota; kingdom Metazoa; phylum Chordata; class Actinopteri; order Cypriniformes; family Leuciscidae; genus Chrosomus; species Chrosomus eos. The sequence continues at coordinate 123,729 of JAZAVI010000125.1, forward strand.
AGAGCTCATAGAACACAGGGCCACACTGCTCGAGCACCTCGAGAAACTGGGCCTGACAGTCAACTGGGAAAAGAGCTTGCTGTGTCCCAGCCAGAGAATTTCTTTCCTGGGAACAGTGTTAGACTCGCTATCCATGACGGCACGCCTGTCACCGGAGCGCGTACTAAGTATTCAGCGCGTCGCGGAATCCTTCCGCCACGGCTCTATAGTCCCGCTCAGACGGGTTCAGAAAATGCTGGGCCTGATGGCCTCAGCATCCTCTGTACTCCAGCTGGGCCTGCTTCGCATGCGCCCACTGCAGAGGTGGCTGAAAGCACGGGTCCCGCCCCGGGCATGGACCACGGGCCGGTGTCGCCTCAGGGTCGACCAAGGGTGCGTTTCGGCTCTGGAACCCTGGAAAGTAACCAGCTGGTATCAGTCTGGTGTGAGTCTGGGGACCGCCTCAAGGGTGAAAGTGGTGTCTACGGACGCCTCCACCACGGGGTGGGGAGCGCTGCTCGAGGGCAGACCACTGGCTGGCCTATGGTCAGAGCGGGAGAAGCTCCTTCACATAAACTGCTTGGAAATGATAGCAGTCGACAAAGCGCTACGGCGCTTCCGTCCCCTGATAAAAGGCCACCACGTCTTGGTCCGGTCGGACAACACGTCAGTGGTGGCGTACATAAATCGCCAGGGCGGCGTCGGGTCCAGACGCCTTTGCAGGCTGATGGAACCCCTCTTGGTCTGGGCCCAGCGCAACCTCCTTTCTCTGAAAGCGGCGCACGTGCCTGGGCACCTGAATGCGGGTCCAGACAAGCTGTCCAGAGACAACGTCCCGACAGGAGAATGGTCGCTGCATCCGCAGACGGTCCAGCTGCTGTGGGAAACGTTTGGCAGAGCGCAGGTGGACCTGTTCGCGTCCCGCGAGAACGCTCACTGCCCAGTATTCTTCTCGAAAAGCAGGGACGCGCTGGCCCATGCTTGGCCCAGCGGTCCCCTGTATGCTTTTCCCCCCGTCTCGCTCCTGCCTCAGGTGTTGGAGCGGATCAGGGAAAATGGATGCCCAGTGCTGCTTGTAGCTCCGCTCTGGACGAACCAGGCTTGGTTTCCGGTCCTGATGCGGCTGGCCAGCACTGCCCCGTGGGCTGTACCATTGAGGAAAGATCTCCTCTCTCAGGCGGAGGGCTCGATTTGGCATCCTCGCCCGGATCTGTGGTCCCTGTGGCATGGGCCATCAACGGGTACCCGCTAGCCTCCCGGAAGGAGTGCTAAACACGATCGCGCAGGCTAGAGCTCCGTCTACCAGACGGCTCTATGCCTCGAAATGGTCGGTGTTCTCTACTTGGTGTCGAGCCCGTGGCTTTTCACCTGTGGACTGCGGGGTTACGGAAGTGCTTGCCTTCCTTCAGGAGCTGATGGATAAGGGTAGGACCCCATCCACGCTCAAAGTTTATGTGGCGGCCATAGCAACGTTTGCTAAACCGGTGTCTGGCCAGTCACTGGGGAAAAACGACTTAGTCGTGCGTTTCCTACGAGGAGCTCGGAGGTTAAACCCTCCCAGGCCCCCTTCAGTCCCGGCTTGGGACCTTTCCACGGTCTTGGAGGCCATGAAAGGCGCCCCGTTTGAGCCGATCCAGCTGTCGGACATGAAGCACCTGTCCCTTAAGACGGTGTTTCTATTGGCTCTCGCTTCAGTGAAGCGTGTAGGGGACTTACAGGCGCTTTCTGTAAGCGCGTCATGTCTGGAGTTTGGGCCTAACGACTCAAAGGTCGTACTCAAACCGAGGCACGGCTACGTGCCGAAATCCCTCAATACACCGTTTAGGGCCCAGGTAATTTCCCTGTCTGCCCTTCCGGTTCTCAATGAGGAGAGGGATGCGAGTCTCCTTTGCCCTGTCAGGGCGTTAAGGGCTTATGTGTCCCGCTCGGCTGGGTTCAGACAGACCGAGCAGCTTTTCGTGTTGTTTGGCGGCCGTTCTAAGGGACTTGCCGCTTCAAAACAGAGCCTATCCAGATGGATAGTGGATGCCATAGCGCTGGCTTACACTTCCAAGGGCCTGCAGTGCCCATTGGGTGTCAAAGCGCACTCCACGAGAGGCGTGGCCTCGTCGTGGGCATGGTATAGCGGGGTCTCCCTGCAGGATATCTGTACGGCTGCGGGCTGGGCCTCGCCGTCTACATTTATCAAGTACTATAACCTGGAGGTGCCCGCCTTACAAGCTAAGCTTCTGGCGGTCTGAACTTCGGGCTTATCGGCCGCCATGCGGCTTATGTGTGGAGTGTTAGCCTGTGCATCGCTCAGTCCGATGCGGCAGCCCCATGAGTGTGGTACCCCTACGGGTCTGTTACCCCTACGGGACTTTTATGAAGGAGTGATGCTTCTAGCCTCTCCTCCTCTACTCTGTGTGAGTTGTGGTGATTGTGCACTAGATGCGCCCCGGGCTTGGCCCCGGGACTCTGGTGTTGGATCCCTGTCCGCACGGCGTGTTGCATGGTGTTCCCCATAGCGTAAGATATTACGCAGTACGAGAGATACTCTCGTAAGAGAACGTACTCGGTTACTAACGTAACCTCGGTTCTCTCTAGAGAGGGAACGAGTACTGCGTATCTTGCCGTGCTTGGAATACGCTCTGGTTCGCTTCGGCGTTGAAAAATCAGAGGAAATACAGCTATCGAGGGGGTATTTATAGGGCAAGACCACGCCTCTACTGGCGGGACATGACGAAATGGGCGCGAAGCGCCCCCATTCGTCATTACGTCACGCAGTGCCTCACTCGATAGGCTGCAGCTTTTCCAGCAAGGCAGCCAATGGGCGCGCGAGCTGTCTCGCCCTTGTCTGCTTGCTGCTGCAAAGCGTTTTGCATTTTTAAAATTAAGGATAATTTTTGGCTTCAATATCTCGAGGAAAAGAGTTTTCCCCATAGCGTAAGATATTACGCAGTACTCGTTCCCTCTCTAGAGAGAACCGAGGTTACGTTAGTAACCGAGTACGTTATCCATGCTTTTATTTCTTCACGTTTAGATTTCTCTCTTAGAGAACTCTCTTTTTACTATTTGTAACAAATCTACTTTAAATCATCTTCAAATGGTTTAAAATGCTGCGGCAAGGCTTCTAACAAGATCTGGCAGAAGGACACACATCACTCCCATTTTTTTCCTCCCATTTTGTCCTCCAAAAAAAAAAAAAAACACTGTTATTTCACAGGTCTTTCCTGCATTATTATGATCAAATACCTTTATTTAAAAAAATAATATATATATATATATATATATATATATATATATATATATATATATATATATATATATATATATATATATATATATATATTGTAAAAAAAGGGTCAAATGACTGGCAGCAAATGCTGCCAAACAAAAAACATATAATAGAAGTAAAATATCCTAATTTAAATAAAGTGTAAAATACTTTAACAGAAATGTTATGTCACCATGATTGAGATCAGTGTTTGCTTTAGTTGGGCTTATGACTCTTGAGTTTTAACTTTAGTTTTTCTCTAGCTGCTTTAACTGTGTTTTGATGTACATTTATTATGGTAGTAATTGCAAGAGAAAACATCAGATGATCTTGGATATTTATTGATGATTTTATAGTCATCAAATGATTATCTGATTTAACAGTCTAATCTCTATTAGCTGTGAAAATATTATATATAGATGGACTTTAGTGTTATACAAAGGCAATTATTGATATCATACTTTTTTCACATGATTTGTTGAAATATTGTGGCATCAGTATTATAGCAATCTCAAATAAAAATATAGCTGTGAGCAGCGATTACGGGCCCAAGCCGGTGGCACCGCCACCCCGGTGCCTTTAGGTACCTAAAGGCACCGGGGGGCGGTGCCGACGGCTTTGGCCCTTCATCGCTGCTCGTATATATATATAAAAGCCGGTGGCACCGCCACCCTGGTGCCTTTAGGGTTATTGTGCATGACATGACAAAAAATATCAAAATATCTGCTCGCTATCTGCCAAAAGGCTCTGGTAGTTCCGCTTCACCACTGATGATGTTGTAGAAATAGTGCGCTCTGGTTGGTCTGGATTATTCTGGATTTTTTATTTTATACAGAAAAAAGTTATTTATAATTCAGATTAGTGTTAGTGTTAGTGTTAAAGTTAGTGTTGATTAAAATGAAGGAAAACAAACATATTGATCTGAAATATAGCACATTAATTTAAAATTCATGTAGGTTCAATTACCAAACATACAATCGTAATTTAAAGCAAACAATACATTTAAAATATATGGGTTGTATTCATATAATGTAATAAAAAAAAGATAAAAAAAGACCTTAAACTTTAACAAGGGTTAAACTCTTGTCACTGTCACAGACACAATCACACACAAACACACACACACACACACACACACACACACACACACACACACACACACACACACACACACACACACACACACACACACACGTGTCAAGTCACTTACATTTTAGATGCAATATTGACTGTTTTTCTGTTTCGGCAACAAAATCACAGCAGAACCATTGCGCATCTCACAGCAACGTGTTTTCTCATTACTGAATGATTCGGCATTTTGAACAAATTGGTTGACTTAAAGATTCAATGACCAATCCATAAACATCTGTCTCATTCATGAATGACTCAGTCGTTCGAACGAATCGTTTGAACGAATGAATCAATGACCCGCTCATTAAGACGGTCACCTGGCGACACCTAGTGAGGGTTTAGTGTTATTTGATTATACACTCAAAATATTCCACAACAAATCCTTTAAATTTAATGATATTCAGAACAAAACACGAATAAAAAAAATAACTATAATCAAGCCAAAACGAAATAATTTAAAACAAAAGTAAAAGTAAGTGGTGTTGGGCTCACGTAAATCTCTCTTTAGAATCTAAATGTTGCAACATTTGTGATGTATTTGGATGCTAAACTATTCTTTATTACAGGCTTTGTACTTCACTCACGTTCCAATATCGACGGAAAAAATCATCCTCTTCACTTGTGCAAAAATGTGCTTGGAAAAATCACAGTGGAGCGGTGCTTACTGTGAATGATACAAATTGTACTACTGACTATTTCAACATAGCAGTGTAATTTGTATATGTTAGGTTGACTGTTTTATTATTATATTTTATCAAGGCTATAATGAACAGGCTCCGATGTCAAGATTGCAATGATGGAATGTGTGTGTGTGTGTGTGTGTGTGTGTGTGTGTGTGTGTGTGTGTGTGTGTGTGTGTGTGTGTGGGTGTGGGTGGGTGTGTGTGTGTGTGTGTGTGTGTGTGTGTGTGGGTGTGGGTGTGGGTGGCTCAGCGCGATTGAACAGTGAAACATACTCCGTCATTTTCTTCATACAGGACATCATTCAAACTTCAAAGTTTTACTTATATTTGTGTACACTCACAATAAAACACAACATTGTGTTTTTGTTAAATAAACTAAAGTAATACGTCCCCTGAAATGGCGCTAATTTTAAAATGAAACTAAAATGCTCATGGCTGCACGGGCATTCATAACTCTGCGCGCCCACGGTGAGGGACGAGCAGAACAGAGCGAACGTTGTTTAGTTCATTCCTACTTCCATAGGAATTAATTGAAAAAGCTCACTCTACTCTGCACCATTATTAATGAATTGTGCAGACGTCCTTATTTTACTTTCGCTTTTTACCTGATTTTGAACACAAGAGGGGAGTATAACACTATGTATGATTTGGAAAAAAAATGTTTTTGACTAAACAATCATTCTGGCTGTTTTTAAACTTAAACATTATTCTTTAATTGCTCTCACCATGCCCGTTTCTGAAACTCTGCACATGTCTACTGTCTAATAAATGTGATGTGTCTGTCGAGTTTCATGCAATTTCAAGTATGTTAAGAGTCTCAAAAGCATCAACAAAGAATAATAAAGTTTGATGCGTTGCCACAGCAACAGTATCTAAGATATCAATAATCCTTTCTCAGGTCTACATCTGCCGTGTGTTTACATTATACACATAAAGTTTGAAGCAAATTGGGTAAAAATAAGAGGGTGATTTCAAAGCATTTAGGAAGTGACACACTTCCTGCTGCCAGTTGGTGGCGCTATAACTTTGACTCACAATAGTCACATCCATGTGATTGGACACTTACAGCGAACACACTGCTGAAGTTTCATCAAGATCAGTTAATGTATGCAGAAGTTATAACACACTTCCTGTTTCCATTATTCGCCATAAATTCGTTTCCTCGCCACGGCCAAACCGTTCGAGATATCAAAAATCCCCTGGCAATTTTTCATCCTCAATGTCGTGACTTCATGCTGACCGAGTTTTGTGGCAATTGGTTGAATTCTCTAGGAGGAGTATATCGAATTCCAGGGGCATACGCTTCCAAACAAACCATAATAGCTGACTTCCTGTTGGGCTGGGGTAAAAAGTAAAAGTACAAAGGATATATGAATCGATGAGATCTATATGTGTACCGACTTTCATATTACAGTTTTTCTTGATTGCTTAAACACATTTCTTGAAACTATACCTCGTATTCTCAAAACAGTAAACACAAATCCATAACGTCTCACCCAATTCCCCAAACATCCTATTTTCGGGTCAAAATGAAACTATACACTCAAAACCATTCACTCTTACTGAAAAACAAAACTTTGCCCTCAGACAGGACACACAAGCCCTCAAAATCACACACACTACAACATAGTCTAACACACTGGTGCAATAAATTCAAAACAACATTTCCAAAACTGGTAAGTTATGTTGTCCCCCCCCCCAGTCCCCCCTTCACAAACCATTTCACATGATGAACAGACATAACCAATGGATTTGTACTCTTCTTCTTTTTTTTACTCTCTCCTCTAAAAAAATGTTTTATATTTACTTACGTAAAATGTGTGTGACAATCATATGACAGTAAAAGAGCACACACAAACCTATGGAGTTGTATTGGAATGTTAAAGAGTGTTGGTACGTGACAGGAGGGCCTCCACTCAAGGATGCAATATGATGAACAAGTCTAAAAATGTTCCACATATGGTTGAAATAAAATCATTGGCCTAGAAAGATAACATTCTGGGACTCAAGACTGTAGTAGTGAAGTAGAAAGGATGCCCTCCTTCACTGTCACACTCTGCAGCCACTCTGTGTGACTGTACAACTGCTGGCCTTTTCCTGCAAGAAAATAAACCTCATCAAAGACAATTGGAAATGTTTGTCTCTTATTCAGTGATAGAATTTTCTTTGCCACCACACCTCCATGAAGGTTCTGATGATGGAGGCGACGGTGAAGCACTCAAATCTGGCCTTACTTGTAGCCCGGCCTTCCTCAGTCATACCATTGACAAAGACATGGTCAACTAAAGTGGTTTGAATTTCATCCGATACTGCTTGTCGTCTTGTCCTTCCCCTTGCCCTTCTCCTTGCCCTTGCCCTTGCCCTTTCTCCTCCTCCTCCTCCTCCTTCTCCTTCTCCTCCTCCTCCTCCTCCTCCTCCTCCTCCTCCTCCTTCTCCTCCTCCTCGACCTCTTCCTTCATGTCTTTCTGGATCCATTGTTCCAAAACTCAAACTGATTCGGGCCCTTTTTTTCTATTGAAAGATCTGATTGATGTGTGTTAAATTTTGACTCTTAGTGTTTTCACCTGGGTAATTGTTTGCTAACTGAGCTGAAGCTGTGCTGACTTGAGTGAACAATATTGAATACTAGTGCTTTCTAAATGACCACATGGTCTAGGCAATGAGAAATGAAGGGATTTGTGTGTAGAGTTTTGCAGTGACAGTTCAGCAATTCTGACTCATGTGTCAAAACAGGGAATAGTGTTTATAGTTTAGTGAATTGGGTGTGCTTTTTGATAAATGGCATTATGGTTTTGAAATTTTAGTTCAAAAGCCTGGTTATAGTGTTTAACCCTCAGGGGTCTGAGCTGTTTTGAGGCTCTTGAGGTGTTTTGGCATGCCCTGACATTTGTGCTTATTTCAGCTACTTAAAACATACCATTTGCCAACATATAAATTTGCTGTATTCAGCACAAACTCTGCTACAATAATATGTGAGCAAAACTGATGTACATGTTTGCATATTATAGAAAAAAAATAATATGCGTGGTTAGTACGTTTTGGGAAAAAAAATGTCACCTCAATAAGGCCATTTAACACATACTGAATAGTTGAAAACAATACTTTTGAGTTACTATTCTTGTAGGCTAGAACTTTTACTTCAAAATGAAGTGAAAATCATTCTGACCACTCTTTCAGAAACAACAATACAACGATTTGAATTTCTTACATCAGTTTTTGGGTCAGCAGTGCTGTATGCGTGGGAGTGTTAATGCCCATGAATATTAATGTGATTTACACCTGGGAAGACTAAAGACACTCCCCCAATGGCTAATGGCCCATCAAGGTGCTTTGAGGCAGCCTGAACAAAGAATGATTCACTGGTGAATAAAAAGTTAAAAAGAACAGCATTTATTCAAAATAGAATTTACGTTCTTTCCTAAGAATGTAAAGACTTAAAGTCATTACTATCACTTAACACATCCTTTCAAAAAAACAAACATAAAAATACCAAACTTGTTTTTTTTTATAAAAAAAAATATTTTTATTCAAAGAATACTAAAAAAAAACTACCAAAGGTTTAAAAAACTGTTTAACAACTGTTTCCAACATTGATTTAAAAAAAATAATAATATCAGAATGATTTCTGAAGGCTGATGCAGCAGAGCAAACACAATCAAAGAAACTGTATAATTATCATTATCAATCACAAATTGCCATGGATATCCATGCATCCATGCATATATATATATATATATAAGCTAAATATAAATGAAAGTCAAAAGCACATTTTTAGTCATGCCTTGCTCTAAGCAAATCAAATGGGAGTAAAATAAATAAATGATCAATCAGCTATAAACAAAGCAATTGTGAGCGATAAATAAACAAAAGTAAAGGCAGGTATCTCAGTGTCCCTCTGCGAGGTGCTGGAGAAGGAGAACGTGATGCAGCAAATTTCCTAAAAAACAAAACAAAATAACTGTTAGCATACATTATGTGACATTCTATGCCTGCTGTTTCCATCCTATAACCACTAGAGGTTACTTGTTCACAATTGAGACTTTTTCACTGCACACACAGTTACAGGTTACTTTGGACTACATTTCCCACACTCCATTGCTTTGATTATTTCCACACCTGTAGTCAATATCAGGGACTATAAATCACTGATACATGAGCTTTCTGGTTGCGGAGTATTGTTTAACTATTGTGAAACCTTACTGAGCGTTCATTTCTGTGTCTGCCTGCTCGTTTTGTGACTCTTCTGTTTTGGATATCTCCCTGTCTGCTGCCTGCCTCTGATACCTCTGCTTTGCCTTCCGACTATGAGTGTTTGCTGCCTGTCCTGGGGCCTGTTTCAATAAGGAGGTTCAACCAACTCTGAGTTAAAACTTGAACTCTGAGTTGACTTACCCTGAGATGGGAAACTCTGAGTTTTCGGTTACAGAACAGCTGAAATTAGTTGGTTCAATCAACTCTGAGTTGACTGACTCTAAGTTAAGTGCGTGCACCACAACTATAAAAAGCCATTATCAATGGAGCACAGATATTATGAGTCACCATGGCAACAGCGCCAGACAAAAAGAGGTGTTGGGTGTAATTAATTACCAAGTGATCTAAATATTGTAATTTAATTAAAGGAATTACTCTTAATTCTTCCGTAATTTAAAATAAAATATGATGCAATTACATTAAATAGGCTACTGCATAGACTATAGACCAATTCAGTATAAAACAATAGTGGATTTAACATACATTTTTAAAAGGTATATTTTTTATGTAACCTTCTCCCTCTACACACTTTGGTCAATTCAAGAATAATTCATGCAATTGTATATTGTTAATTTGAAAGCATTAAAAGTGCAGTTTCTTGTCTCTCCTTGTATTGTTCAAGTGGTTGAGGTTGATGTAGGATTTAGTAATTAGTAATATGTAGACCAATACTTTCTAAAGATAGAAATTAGTACATTAATCGAATTACACTGTTGAAGATGTCATTTGTAGTTAGTAATTCATAAATATTTTAGATTAACTAACCCAACTGTTATAATATCAGAGGTGAAACTGGAAGAATGTTATTCAACCTAAAGTAGGCTACTATTACTTTGATAAAATTTTACTTAAGTACAAGTAAAAGTACCAGTCTAAAAATCTACTGAAGTAAAAGTAAATAGTAGCTAATTTAAAATGTGAGTAAAAGTTTCTGAGTAACTTGTTTAACAGCGGGGGTGGGTGTGTGTGTGTGTGTGTGGGGGGGGGGGGGGGCTCTCCCATGTAGGGTTGTAACGTATGAGAGTTTCACAGTATGATAACCGTCTCAGGAAATATCACGGTTTATGGTATTAAACAATTATTAAATATATAAATTGCATTATTAAATTACGGTTATTATTATCATCAGTTAAAATGACAGTTAAATAAATTAAACATTTGTTCAATAAAACATATCTAATCAACTAATTTCAATAATTGATTATGAATTAGATTAACAACTTATTTTTTATCATTAATAACTTAATATGTTTAAAAAAGAATTGAGTTCTATTAAATGTTTATTCCGATTTTTTTAATGATTTAATACAAATATATTATCAAAAACGGTGGTAATCAAATAAAAGTTTAGCAAATGTTTTAATCCTTTTATTTTTTTGGCAAAGTGCTCAAAACTGATTTAGTCAATTAAACCATGGACAAACAATATATATTCCTTAAAGAATGTTTAAATACATTTTAGTATTACTGTTGGTGTTTAAACACCACTTTCTCTTTAAAAAAGGGGAGGAGACCACAAGAAACTCTGGGTTTACTGAAGAAAACCTGCTCCCGACCAGGTTAGGTTCACAGAGTAAGTTACCATGGTAACTGACTCTGAGTATAAGTTACCTCTCTTTCAGAAACGGGCTTGACTTACTCTGCTTTCTCAGGTTTGACTTACCTCCCTTTCTGAAACGGAAAACCCAGAGTTTCCCTCATTTCAGGGTTAACATACTCAGAGTTTTCACTTAACCTCCTTTCTGAAACAGGCCCCAGATCATCTGCTTGGTTTTGTACTACGTTTTGGCCCACTCTTCACGGTTGTTTCTGCTGGTTCTGACCTTTGCCTGTTCGTTTATGATTAAGTCTCTGCCTGTTTTGAACGCATCTCGCTGATTAAAAGCCTTGCACATGGATCCGCATGCCTCTTGTATCTGTCCCATCGTAACACATTATGTATACAACTGAGTTATTGAATATTCTGTACTGAATATGCATCTGTTACTGAATATTCTAGCCTATATAGGTATTATTGTTTTTTTTTTGTATTATGTTTTGTTATTGAGTGTTAAAGCTGCCCTGACTATATAATTTCCTGCAAAGAATCAATAAAGTATCAACAACAACATCTGTTGATGGCCCATATAGAATGCATGCTGATAACACAATCAAATAAACTGTATTATTATTACCATTATCAATCACTAATAACCATGGATTACAAAAAGACATTTGTAATTTGACACAAGAATATGAACTTTTACATTATGACGATTTAAACATAATAGTCTACATTTCATCTATAAAATATTACGTCTCACTTACTCAGTATTATTCAAATGGGAGTAAAATAAATAAATGATCAATCAGCTATAAACAAAGCAATTGTGAGCGATAAATAAACAAAATTAAAGGCAGGTATCTCACAGTAAATGCAGTTGATCGCACTGAGAACTGAACGACACCTGCGTGCTCCTCTGCGAGGTGCTGGAGAAGGAGAACGTGATGCAGCCACACTTTCCTAAAAAACAAAACAAAATAACTGTTAGCATACATTATGTATACAACAGAGTATCTGTTGATGGCCCATATAGAACGCACGCATTTATGATTCACTCAATGAACGGATTGTTCGCGAACGAACGACACACTAACTTACATTTCAAACATTTACACATGTATTCACAAACAAGTAGGCCTATTTACGCATGATAAAGTGTCATAGGCTAACCAAAACTGAACATTTATATATAGGCTATATTGTATTTAGCCTATCACGTATTTTACCGGAGTCTGAAATATATAACCGAGCAGTTATTCGCAAAAAAATGCATTACACATAGGCTAAGGCAGTAGGCTATTTTAGCATGATAAGTAGTCATCGGCTAAATAAAACTGAACATTTATATGTAAAAATATATATTGTATTTTTAGACAGTATCATATTTTACCGGAGGCTGACATATTTCACTAAATCATAACCTAATAAGCAGTTCGAAAACAAAATGCATAAGCATAAGGCAGTAGGCTATTTAGCATGATAATCAGTGTCATAAACTTATCAAAACTGAGTCAAATATATGTAGGCTAATATAGCCTACAAATATGTTTAGAGAATATCACATTTAAAAAGTTTACACGAGCGTACACGAATAGGGATATTGTGAGGCACTCTTTCCTGTGTCAAAAGCTAACCAAAACTAGGCAAAATACAGTCTGAAAATTCATTTGAGCTCTATATATGATCAGAAAAGGAATTACATAACAAACAACTTACTCCGAACGTATCCTCGGCGGGGTTGGTCGTCCGTTGCAATCTTTCTCTGGGAAAAAGTTATTCGCTGTCCAGTGTCCAGAATCATCTGAAGGGCCTCTTTGTCAGAGTAGCGTGCTCATCCTCAAAACGCGATGAACTATCAGTGAATCTGAAGAATCTTTGTGTTGTTTGGCATTGATCGCGGGGCGTGCCGCGTGTGAGATGCGATCACCATGTGAAAAGCGCTGGGGGCGTGGCTGCCTCAGCTGATTACAGATAATTAGGGAAGAACGAAAAAACTGCATCTCTCCTTGGTTTCAAACGGATTGCATAAACTGGAAATATTTATTCTTGTAGTAAATTACATCATTTAAAAGAAGAGAATTTCAGCTTCATAAAGAGACATCTCTCGTATCTCTGTGACAAGTATTGAGAGAGTACAGTTATTTTTTCGGACGCGTTTCTGAATGGACTTCACAGACAGAGGGAAGGTAAAACACGCATCATGTTTATTTTTCTTTATTTGACGAAAAGCACAACACTTTGTTTTTATTGTGAGTACACACAAAAAAATATAAACTAAACAGGATCTAATGATGTACAACACTTAAATGTAAGATAAAAATCAACAGAGTAATTTGAGTCTCTTTTGCACTGATAAGGAAAAAAGTGAGCTGGTATCGCCGGTGATACCGCCGACCCCTAAGGGTTAAGCAATTGAGAAAAACTGTATTACATTCAAGCGTGTTTGATTTATGGACCAAGTTTTCGGACCCCGTTCCAGGGGGTGCTGTCTAGCCCCCCTGCCACGCCCGGGTACCAGCTTTAGCCCAGCCCTGATGGCCGCGGGTTCTGACCCGTGTGCAAAGTTTCAAGAGTTTTTGAGCACGTTAAGGGCCCCCAAAGTGCGGTGAGAGTCTCAAAAGTATCCAAAAAGAATATTAAAGTTTGATGCGTTGTCACGGCAACAGCATCTAAGATATCAACAATCCTTTCACAGGTCTACATCTGGCGTGTGTCTACATTATACACATCAAGTTTGAAGCAAATCGGGTAAAGCCTGTTTGATTTATGGACCAAGTTTTCGGACCCCATTCCAGGGGGCACTGTCAAGCCCCCCTGCCACGCCCAGGTACCAGCTTCAGCCCAGCCCTAATGGCCCCAGGTTCTGACCCATGTGCAAAGTTTCAAGAGTTTTTGAGCATGTTAAGGGCCCCAAAAGTGCGCTAAGAATCTCAAAAGTATCCAAAAAGAATATTAAAGTTTGATGCATTGTCACGACAACAGCATCTAAGATATCAACAATCCTTTCACTGGTCTACATCTGGCGCGTGTCTACATTATACACATCAAGTTTGAAGCAAATAGGGTAAAGCGTGTTGGATATATGGACCAAATTGTCGGACCCATTCAAGGGGGCGCTGTCGAGCCCCCCTGCCACGCCCGGGTACCAGCTTCAGCCTGGCCCTGATGGCCGCGGGTTTTGATCCGTGTGCAAAGTTTCAAGAGTTTTCGAGCACGTTAAGAACCCCAAAAGTGCCCGAAAGCATAAAAAAGCATGAAAAAGCTTAAAAAAAGGAATATTAATGTTTGATGCATTGCCATGGCAACAGTATCTAAGATATCAATAATCCTTTCACAGGTCTACATCTGGCATGTGTCTACATTATACACATAAAGTTTGAAGCAAATCGGGTAAAAATAAGAGGGTGATTTAAAAGCATTTTGAAAGTGAAACACTTCCGGCTGCCAGTTGGTGGCGCTATAACTTTGACTCACAATAGTCACATCCATGTGATCGGGCTCTTACAACGAACACGCTGCTGAAGTTTCATCAAGATTAGTTAATGTATGCAGTAGTTATAACACACTTCCTGTTTCACGTTTCTCGCCATAATTTCGTTTCCTCGCCACGGCCAAACCGTTCGAGATATCAAAAATCCCCTGGCAACTTTTAATCCTCAGTGTCTTGACTTCATGCTGACCGAGTTCGTGCCGTGTGTTTGAATTCTCTAGAAGGAGTATTTCACATGCCATTGCATGCGTTTTCCAAACACCCCCTAATAGCCGACTTCCTGTTGGGCTGGGGTAAAAAGTAAGAGCATGAAGTATAATATTACATTAAGTATAATATTACATGCAAGCGTGTTTGATTTATGGACCAAGTGTTCAAACCCCGTTCCAGGGGGCGCTGTCGAGCCCCCCTGCCACGCCCGGGTACCAGCTTCAGCCCGGCCCTGATGGCCGCGGGTTCTGAGATGTGTAAATTTAATATGTTATTTAATTTCACGTTTCTCGCCATAATTTCATTTCCTCGCCACGGCCAAACCGTTTGAGATATCAAAAATCCCCTCGCAAACTTTCATCCTCAATGTCTTGACTTCACTCTGACCGAGTTTCGTGCCGTATGTTTGAATTCTCTAGGAGGAGTATTTCACATTCCATTGCGTGTGTTTTACCAACAACCCTAAATAGCCCACTTCCTGTTGGGCTGGGGTAAAAAGTAAGAGTGCGAAGTATATATGAAACGATGAGATCTACATGTGTACCGAGTTTCATATTATTACATGCAAGCGTGTTTGATTTATGGACCATGTTTTCGGACCCCGTTCCAGGGGGCGCTGTCGAGCCCCCTGGCCACGCCCGGGTACCATCTTCAGCCCGGCCCTGATGGCCGCGGGTTCTAACCCGTGTGCAAAGTTTCACGAGTTTTTGAGCATGTTAAGGCCTCCAAAAGTGTCCAAAAGGTAGTAAAAAAATAATAAGAAGAATAATAAAATATAGCTGCGAGCAGCGATTACGGGCCCAAGCCGGTGGCACCGCAACCCCGGTGCCTTTAGGTTTATTGTGCACGACGTGACACTAAATATCTGCTTGCTATCTGCCGAACGGCTCTGGTAGTTCCGCTTCAGCACTGATGATGTTGTAGAAATAGTGTGCTAAATATAAATAAGCATACAAATTGAATAAGCACATTGAATATTCTAAACAGAATAAGCACTAGTCGCTAATGAATAAGTACTAGTACTTAATGGAATAGATACCAGTATCTAAAAAATAAGTACTAGTAGCATGAAAATAGAGACTAGTAGGTTAAAATGATTAAATGTTAAAACGGCTTGCGATATTGGCTCAGAGCATCAAAAGCATCAAACAAGAATATTAAAGTTTGATGCGTTGCCACGGCAACAGTATCTAAGATATCAATAATCCTTTCTCAGGTCTACATCTGCCGTGTGTTTACATTATACACATACAATTTGAAGCAAATTGGGTAAAAATAAGAGGGTGATTTCAAAGCCTTTAAGTCAAGTCAAGTCACCTTTATTTATATAGCGCTTTTTACAATACAAATTGTTTCAAAGCAGCTTTACAGAGATAACAGGAAAACAATGTT
The DNA here is from genome assembly GCA_036326025.1 of Chrosomus eos. NCBI lineage: Eukaryota > Metazoa > Chordata > Actinopteri > Cypriniformes > Leuciscidae > Chrosomus > Chrosomus eos. Next base: position 139,663 of record JAZAVI010000125.1, read on the forward strand.
GTAATAGTATTGTTCAATTCAAAATTAAATGTCTCCAACTAAGCAAGCCAAAAGGCGAAGGCAACAGTGGCAAGGAACCAAAACTCCATCAGGTGACAGAATGGAGAAAAAAACCTTGGGAGAACCCAGGCTCAGTCGGGGGGCCAGTCCTCCTTTGGCCAACGAATGAACAGTGTATGATTATGAGTTAGGCAGCATAATTTCAGGAGTCAGATGGGATCAGAACTTTCACGATATTATCCAGTTCATCTGGTTGGGGTTGGGTCATCCCGCCGGTGAGGAGATTAGTGTGTTGAGGTGTCCATGGGCCTTCACAGCCCTGATAATGCGTGTCGTCGTGTCCATGTGATGGTCCTTCATCAGATCTGGATATGCCCTAGATCCGGCGGTCTGCGGTAAACCTCGGGATAAAGAGAGAGACTAATATTAGCGTAGACGCCATCCTTCTTATGATGTACAAAGTACATCAGGAATTATGGGAAGTGTTCACGGTTCCGGCTGATCTAATCTATGCAGCCTAACATTGAATTATAGAAATCTATAATGTGTTATGTGTATGCTAAGCCAAAGAGATGTGTTTTTAGTCTAGATTTAAACTGACAGACTGTATCTGCTTCCCGGACCGTGTTAGGAAGATTGTTCCAAAGTTTTGGTGCTAAATAGAAAAAGGATCTACCGCCAGCAGTCGATTTTGATATTCTAGGTATTATCAACTGGCCGGAATTTTGAGATCGCAATAGACGTGAAGGACTATAATGCGTTAAGAGCTCGCTCAAGTACTGGGGAGCTAAACCATTTAGTGCTTTGTAAGTAATCAGCAATATTTAAAAATTTATAAGATGTTTAATAGGCAGCTAATGCAGTGTTGACAGAACCGGGCTAATATGGTCATACTTCCTGGTTCTGGTAACTTCTGGTGGTCCTTTAGGAAGTAACACTTCCTGCTGCCAGTTGGTGGCGCTATAACTTTGACTCACAATAGTCACATCCATGTGATCGGACACTTACACCGAACACACTACTGAAGTTTCATCAAGATCAGTTAATGTATGCAGAAGTTATAACACACTTCCTGTTTCCATTATTCGCCATCAATTTGTTTCCTCGCCACGGCCAAACCGTTCGAGATATCAAAAATCCCCTGGCAATTTTTCATCCTCAATGTCTTGACTTCATGCTGATCGAGTTTCGTGGCGATTGGTTGAATTCTCTAGGAGGAGTATATCGAAGTCCAGGGGCATACGCTTCCAAACAAACCATAATAGCCGACTTCCTGTTGGGCTGGGGTAAAAAGTAAAAGTACAAAGGATATATGAACCGATGAGATCTATATGTGTACCGAGTTTCATATTATTACATGCAAGCGTGTTTGATTTATGAACCAAGTTTTCGGACCCCGTTCCAGGGGGCGCTGTCGAGCCCCCCTGCCACGCCCGGGTACCAGCTTCAGCCCGGCCCTGATGGCCGCCGGTTCTGACCCGTGTGCAAAGTTTCAAGAGTTGTTGAGCACGTTAAGGGGCCCAAAAGTGTGCTGAGAGTCTCAAAAGCATCCAAAAAAGAATATTAAAGTTTGATGCGTTGCCATGGCAACAGTATCTAAGATATCAGCAATCCTTTCACAGGTCTATATCTGGCGTGTGTTTACATTATACACATCAAGTTTGAAGCAAATCGGGTAAAAATAAGAGGGTGATTTCAAAGCATTTTGAAAGTGACACACTTCCTGCTGCCAGTTGGTGGCGCTATAACTTTGACTCACAATTGTCACATCCATGTGATCGGGCTCTTACAACGAACACACTGCTGAAGTTTCAACAAGATCAGTTAATGTATGCAGAAGTTATAACACACTTCCTGTTTCACGTTTCTCGCCATAATTTTGTTTCCTCACCACGGACAAACCGTTCGAGATATCAAAAATCTCCTGGCAAATTTTCATCCGCAGAGTCTTGACTTCACTCTGACCGAGTTTCGTGCCGTGTGTTTGAATTCTCTAGGAGGAGTATTTCAAATTCCATTGCATGCGTTTTCCAAACAACCCTTAATAGATGACTTCCTGTTGGGCTGGGGTAAAAAGTAAGAGCATGAAGTATATATGAACCGATGAGATCTATATGTGTACCGAGTTTCAAATTATTACATGCAAGCGTGTTTGATTTATGGACCAAGTTTTCGGACCCCGTTACAGGGGGCACTGTCGAGCCCCCTTGCCACGCCCGGGTACCAGCTTCTGCCCGGCCCTGATGGCCACGGCTTCTGACATGTGTGCAAAGTTTCAAGAGTTTTCGTGCACGTTAAGAGCCCCAAAAGTGCCCGAATAGTTGTTAGAATAATAATAATAAATATAGCTGCGAGCAGCGATTACGGGCCCAAGCCGGTGGCACCGCAACCCCGGTGCCTTTAGTAACCTTAAGGCACCGGAGTGGCGGTGCCGCCGGCTTTGGCCCTCCATCCCATATATATATATATATATATATATAAACCCTGGTGCCTTTAGGGTTATTGTGCACGACGTGACACAAAATATCTAAAATCTAAATATCTGCTCGCTATCTGCCGAACGGCTCTGGTAGTTCCGCTTCAGCACTTATGATGTTGTAGAAATAGTGCGCTCTGGTTGGTTTGGATTATTTGGGATTTTTTGTTTTATACATAAATAAGTTATTTATAATTCAGATGAGAATAAAGTTAGTGTTGTTTTATTTATTAAAATTGTTGTTTAGTCCTATCTGCCTGGCCTTATATATTGTTCCTCTATTTGAGTTCTAGCCTACATAAAAAAAACAGCATGTAAGGTATTTTTATTTGATTTAATTGACATTGCAGATCAATTTAAAAAAAGAGCATTTTTCCAAGTGTGTGAAATTCTTTGTTCATCACCTTAGTTAATGTCAGGTTTCGGATACTGGTTTTAAAATAAAAATGTCCATTCCTCTTATCAATTTCTTTGTAAGCATATCAATATGACTTTAAACCATTCAAGCGTGAGATACTAATTACATTTTCTTCAGGAAATACATTCTTAATATTACTATTATGAATTTAATTTTTTTTTTTAATTTTATTGTAATTTATTTTATTTATTTATTTGATTTATTCATTTATTATTAAAATTGTTGTTTAGTCCTATCTGCCTGGCCTTATATATTGTTCCTCTATTTGAGTTCTAGCCTACATAAAAAAATAGCATGTAAGGTATTTTTATTTTATTTAATTGACATTGCAGATTAATGAACAGGAAATACAGACAATAATCACTTACTTTGTATGCAAGCACACATTACCCAAATAAAGCACAGATGAAAGAATTGTAATACATTAACCTCACTCCCAGAAGTCCAATTCCCACCATTCATGCCTCTTACCTGGGATTGATTGCACACACACACACACACACACACACACACACACACACACACACACACACACACACACACACACACACACACACACACACACACACACACACACACACACACACACACACACACACACACACACACACACACACACACACACACACACACACACACACACACACACACACACACATCCAACCTCGTTTAAAACAGTCTGTCGGTGCCATCGGACATTCATCATATTGCATTGGTTATAATTTCTTGTCCTTAAACTGTCACGATTCATGAATTCACTGTTTCCTTCATGTCTCGTGTTATTGTTGTTCTGTGAGTATGAGCACGTGTGAGTGGGCGTTACCGCTCGTTCAGTTGATCAGTGCACCGGCTGATCTCATCATCAGCGCCAGCTGCTGCCAATTCACCTCTCCATAAAAGACTCATCACAATCTCCTTTCTTTGTCAGATCGTTGCTTTGGTTTTGGTGTCTACAGTGTTGTTCCTCGTGTCCTGTCTGCAGTCCTGTTTCCAGTCGAGTTCCTGTTCGGTGTCTTCGTGTTCGTGTTCGTCTCATCTGGATGTTCACCTGCACAGCTTCACGACCTGCACTCTGCACCAGCACGCTGACCATCTTGTCCCTGCGCCACCAGCCCACCCGTGTCTCTGGACTGTTGTCTTCATATTAATAAAGAGTTACTTGCATCTTTGCTTCCGCCTTTTCACTGTGACAGAACGATCTGACCAGCAATGGAAGCAGCAAGCGGAACCGCCTCGTCCTTGGAGGAATTCATCAAAACCAGTATGACACGGATGGATTCCCAGGAGAGGAATATTAACGAGTCGGGTCGGTCTATTCAAGCTCTCGTGGCGCAGGTGTCCGGGCTCACCCAGCAATTCCAACTTATGCGAGCTCCCACTGCGCCACCCGCACCGCCCGCTCCCCCCGTACCACCAGAGAACGTCTCCCAGTCAGAGCCCCGCCTACCAGTGCCTGAGAGTTACAACGGTGAGCCAAACTTTTGCAGAGCATTCCTAACACGTTGTTCGATGCATTTTTCCCTGCAGCCCAGAACCTTCGCTAACGAACGAAGCAAGGTTGCGTTTGTGCTCACGCTACTGACTGGGAGGGCAGCGTTATGGGGGACAGCGGTGTGGGAGAACCAGGATCCATGCTGCACCTCGTTCCTGACACTCTCCGCCGAGATGAAGAGAGTGTTTGACCGCGCTGTCGCGGGAAGAGAAGCGGCACGGATTCTCGCAGACCTCAAGCAAGATGAAAGATCTGTATCTGATTACTCCATCGAGTTCCGGACCTTGGCGGCAGAGTGTCAGTGGAACGAGGAGGCGCAGTGGGACATGTTCCTGCATGGGCTGGCTGACCGCGTCCAGCGAGAGATTTATGCCATGGACTTACCAACTACTCTCAATGGACTGATAGAACTGGCCCTCCGTGTGGATTCCCGACTCTTCCGAGTTGAACGTCGGAGGCTACCCGCTCGGATGTCTGGAGCGGTGGAGACTCTGCGAGCCAGCGGCGGGGACGCGGTCAGCCCCGTCTACGATCACGAGCCCATGGAGGTCGGTCGAGCCCGGCTTTCCCGGGAGGAGAAGGAGAGGCGGAGATCCCAGGGCCTTTGCCTTTACTGTGGCACAGCAGGACATTTTGCTTTCAACTGCCCGGTAAAAGGGCAAGCCCGGCAGTAAATCTGAGGCTACTGTCGGGTGGGATCTCCGCTGAGAAGACCTCATCAACATCTACGCTCCTCCCGGTAAGACTAAGATGGTCAGCCCACACTCATGACTGTCAAGCACTACTGGACTCCGGGGCAGAAGGTAACTTTATGGACTACACATTCGCACTCAAGATTCAGGTTCCCCTTCTGCCTCTCACCCGTACCATCGCAGTTCACGCTCTCAATGGCCAAGCTCTCCCCATCATTTCATTTACCACTGGACCCGTCACACTCTGCGTATCTGGCAACCACACTGAAACCATATCCTTCTACATTCTGGACTCCCCCCTTGCACCCATTGTTTTAGGACACCCCTGGCTCATTGAACACAACCCCAAAATAGACTGGCAACAGAAATCTGTGTGTGAATGGAGCGGTAAATGTCATGAGTCCTGTCTCGTGTCTGCTTGTCCGTCTGTCTCTGTTTCTATGTTTCAGGAGGAAGCAGTGGATTTGTCAAACGTGCCCATGGAGTATCTAGACCTGAAGGAGGTGTTCAGTAAGTCTCGCGCTGCTTCTCTTCCTCCGCATCGTCCCTATGACTGTGCTATAGAGTTACTGCCAGGTACGTCTCCGCCTAAGGGCAAGTTATATTCACTTTCTGTTCCAGAGAGGGAGGCTATGGAGAAATATATTTCTGATTCTCTAGCAGCCAAGTTCATTCGCCCATCCTCTTCTCCAGCGGGGGCGGGGTTCTTTTTTGTGGGGAAGAAGGA